>JAPYYM010002395.1:0-12320 GCA_028534135.1 Potos flavus
GAAATTTATAGCTTTAAAAGGATATATTAGGAAAGAAGAACAGCACCTATCTTAAGAAGTTTGGAAAAGAAAAGAAAGGCAAATTAAACCCAGAGAAAGTGAAAAGAAGAAAATAAAAACATCAGAATAGAAGTTAATAAAATGGAAAGCATATATTTAAGAGAGGATCATTAAGGCCAAAAGTAGGTTATTTAAAGACTAATAAAACTAATAAATCCATAGTAATAGTAATCAAGGAAAAAAGAAAAAAGTGAAAATATCAGGACTGCAAAAGGAGACATGACTATATATCCTCATATATTTAAAAGATAATAGATTAGCATTACGGGCAACTTTATGACAACTAATTAGCAAAGGAGATTAGATGACAGTTTTTTAAAACATTTACCAGACGGACACAAGAAGAGATAAAAATCTAGTCTTTTATCTATTAAATTGAATCCCAAATTAGAAACCTTCCCACACCTTCAGGGGTAAATTCTTCACATTTAATGAAAAAAAAAAATAGTACCAACTGTTCACAACTCCTCCAGGGAATGTAACAAAATACAATACTTTCCAACTTTTTAAGACTGGGCAAGGTCATTGCCAAGAAGAAAATGATAGGGCCAAGCTTTCTCATAAACGCATTTATTTATTTATTTATTTATTTATTTAATTTTATTTTTTCAGTGTTCCAAGATTCATTGTTCATGCACCACACCCTGTGATAAACACATTTTTAAAAACCAATCAAATCCAATGACATAATAAGGATAAAATGTCATGTTATAGTCAAGTTTATTCTAAGAATGCAAGGCTGGCTCAACATTCACACAGAGGATAGTAATAAAGCTGTTACTTTCATTTTCTGACTTGTTACCAAACTCTGGTTATCTAAGAAAATACCTTTGTTCTTAGTAAGTAAACACCGACATATTTAGGGGTAAAAGGATATAATAAGTCCAATCTAGTCTAAAACATTTCGGAAAAAATAAGTAGCATGCACACAAATATGTATGTAGAAAAAAATGAAAAAGGAAATGAGGCAAAACATAAGCAACTGGTAAATATGGATGGACGGTGATGAGAGTTTCTCGTACAAATCAATTTTTACATGAGTTTTAAGTTACATTGAAATAAAAAGTTACCAAAAAACCAGTATAATTCACCTGTAAATAGACTAAAGGAGAAAAATCATATAATTATTTTAATAAATGCTGAAAATAATTTAATAAAATTTAATATCCATTCATGATAAAACAGTTGACAACCAAAAAATAGAAGGACATAGCTTTAAACTATAAAGGTTATCTACAAAAAAACCTGCAGGCAGTATCATAGCTAAGGAAAAAAATGTTGAAATTTCTCTCCGAGGTTGACAATGAAAGATGCTGCTGTTAAGACTTATTTTGACAGAACTTCCAGCAAAAAACAAGGCTACCGTAGAGAAACGGGAGGAAAGCCTGCTCATTCAGGCTGCTTATTCGCCAAAAGGAAAAGGATGAAGCTAACCTGGTTGGTCTTCGTTTATTTGCCTGAGCCATTCTGTCTCATCTCTCCCAGGACAAAGTGGGTGAAGGAGCAGAGGGGGTTTTAGGCAAAAATCCTTCCTCATGGAAATCAAGACCAAAGAACAAGTTACCAATGTTCAAGACCCTTTGAAGAAAGTTCCAGAATAGTATCAAAAGGCATAAAAGAAATCTTGGATAAATGGAGGATGAGACCACACTCACAGATGAGAAGATTCCATATCATAAATGTCCGTTTCCCACAAACCTTCCCCAATTCTTTGTATCCAGTGGGTTTAGATAAAACTTGACACACTGATCCAAAAAATGCATATGGAAGAACAAAAAGCCAAGAATACCTAAAGTCAGTTTTGAAGACAATGCACAAGGAAAAGACAACAGGCCTATCAAATATCAAAAATGTATATTGACCTTCTGTACCTAAAAGCGTGTGGCATCAGCGCAGGAATAAACAAAACACAGGCTGAGGAACAGACCCAGACATGTCCGTGAACTTGACATATGACACAAATGGCTTTTTGAATCTTTGGGGACAAAATAAACTATGCAATAAATGGTACCGGGGTAAGAGGTTATCTCGTGTGGAAAAACAGAATAAAAGTAGATCTTTAACTATGCATCAAAAAATGAAAGTAATTACATTTGGACTAAATCCCTAAATGAAAAAATTATAGCAAAACTTTACAACATTTAGAAGAAAATAGAAGGGGATATTTTTACCTTCCCGGAGTAGGGAAGGATTTTTAAACTAGGCAGCACAAGAACACGTTGTGAAGACAAAGATTGATAAATTTGGCTATCTTGTTGTTAATATCAAATGTTTTTTTCTTAAGATTTTATTTACTTATTTGGGAGAGAGAGAGCATGAGCAGGGGGAGGAGCAGACGGAGAGGGACAAGCAGACTCCCGGCTGAGCGTGGAGCCCAATGAGGGGCTCGATCTCATGACCCTGAGGTCATGACCTGAGCGGAAATCAAGAGTCGCATGCTAGACCAACTGAACCACCCGGGAGCCCCTGTTGTTAATAACTTTTATTCAAAAAAGACAGCTTAGGCAAAGTTAAAAGACAAATTGCAGGCTGAGGGAGGATATTTGCAATATGCCTAAATGACAAAGGATGGAAATCCAGACTATATGAAGAACGGTTACCGATCGGTGAGAAAAACAAACAATCCAGTTGGAAAAATGGGCGAAAAATGAGCCAGTGCCTTTCACAAGGGAGTATGCAGTGGCTAATAGTCGGGCAACGGCAAATTAAGTCACCCCTGAAACACCATTTCCCACCGAACGCGGTGGGGCAGACCAAGGAGGGCTAGCTCTACTCAGTGCTGGTGAAGGCGGAGAAGTGAAATGGACCCTCGCTCGGTGTTGACGGTGGCAGGGGGTGGGGAGGCACTTTGGTACAAGCCCTTCGGAGAACACGACTGGTGTGTTAGAGACACATGTCTCATCCAGGAATTCCAGCCCTAGAGACACACACGTGTGCTGTTTGTGATGGGGAGGAGAGGGGGGGAAACAGAGAAACCCACCCACAAGCTCACGGATAAATACAGCACGATACAACAGAATTGTAATTATGAGTAAACGAGGGCCGTGTGCACTAACACGGAAACCCCTCGGACACAGAATGTCAGATTTTAACAAAGAAGAGCACGCTGCCAGATGGGGGGTCCAGCATGCTCCCGTGTATGTAGATGGAGCTTACGACACGGAAACCAATATTATACGTATAACTATGGATAGAAATAACAGAGCGACGTGCGCAGAAACGATAAACAAGTTCAGAACGGTAGTTGTCTCGGGGTCAGAATGTGAAAGAATTCACAGAGGGCTTTACCTGTGTTTAGTTTTTCTTTACAAAGGTGACCTGAAACAAATATGGCAAATGTTAAGGTTTGAGAAGTCTCCATGTAAGCCCATATAGGATTCTCTATGCCTTTCCACCCATCGAAATATTTTGTAAGAGAAAAGGTCAATTATAACTCTTTTAAGCCAGCATTAAAATCAAAAGTGTTTCGATCAGATCTGTCTACTCTCACATGATATCTATCTATTGCTTTTCAAAAAAAAATTTATCAATAAAAATGTTTAAGAAGGAACAACCTAGCGTGTACAAAGAACTCTCAAACCTCAGCAGTAAGGGGCGTCTGTGTGGTTCCATCGGTCAGGCACCAGACACTTGGTTTTGGCTCAGGTCATGATCTCAAGGTCGTGAGATCAAGCCCCAAGTCAGGCTCTGCGCTCAGCAGGGAGTCCGTTTCAGATTTTCTCTCTCTCTCTCCCTCCTTCTCTCCCCCCACCCTGCTTGTGCACACACACTCTCTCTCTAAAATAAATGAATAAATTTTAAAAATCTTAAAAAAAACCCCAACTGAACAGTAAAAGGACAGACAATCCAATTAAATAATAGAAAGACAGGAACCGACATTTCACAGGTGAGAAGACGCAGAGGGCACGTGAGCCCGTGAAGGGATGTTCGGCACGTTGAGGAAACACGCGTTGAAGCCACGTGGGATTGCACCTGTGAGGCCGGCTGGCGTCACACATGCCGTCCCGTGGGTGGTGCTGGGATCCTGCTGCGGTTTTGTACATTCCCCTGATGACTGGTGAAGCTCGGTGTCCTTGACGTCGCTTACCTCTTCCGCAAAATTGTCTTTTGTCCGTTTTCTTGGTGGGGTACCTTGTTGGGTGGTCTGTCTCTCCCTGATTTGTAGGATTTTTGTCTGTTTTTAATAAAGGCTAGATGAGACCTTATCAGTTCCCACTCCGTGTGTTGCCTTTTTGCTCCTCTGTGTGTATTTAAAATGAAGACGCTCATACACATACAGAATACCTCTAGAGGGGTCCTAGGGCTGCTCCCACGGGGGAAAGTAAAGCAGCAGGAGAAAGCATGTGCGAGAGATAGGCTTTTCTCCATATGTGCACTCCTTTTTTTTTGGCCCAATGTCCCTTGCCCTCCCCCTCCTCCAGGTTGAGGAGTCGGTCCACACCCCACGGCAAAGTCGTAATGAGAGCAACTCCTCCAGCCAGGCCGCCGGGCTTGTCACCCAGCTCCTCCGCTGCCCCTTGGAGAAAGTTAGCAAACTTACGTATCCTCTCCGGGCCCCACCTGCAGAGCGGAGGTTCCTACGAAGGTCATGGTCAGCCTCCAAGGCTCCCTGCCTCCCAGGGCAGAGGTGATGGGATTCCACTTCCAGAATAAGGGGCAAAAGGACGGCAGCTTCCATCCATCCATCCATCCCTCTCTTGCTCACTTGAGCCCAGGTGGGGAGCTGCCCTAGGAAAAGGCCCTCGGAGCAAGGAATCAGTGTTTCCAGCCAACAGCACTGTGAGCACTGAATCCTGCCAGCCACTCCTGTGAACAGCCAGCGAGGGTGCCCAGCAGCGGGTCCCCCAGGAGGCGAGCCTTGACATTGACACTGACCCCCGCCCAGGCTCCCTCCAGACCACAGCCTGCTGAGACACAGGAGCCCGGCTAGGTCGTGCCCGGATTCCTGGCCTGCAATTGCGAAATAATAAATATTTGTTGTTTGAAACCTTTAGAAAAAGGAACAAACGATCTAGGCAAGTCTCTCCCCAAATATTGATCAATCACCTGTCGGAGGCAAAAGACCGGACGGAACAACCTTCCAGTGCTGGGATGCCAGGAAATTCTCAAGATAATATAGCACATCCTGGATTTTAAACAAAATGCTCAAGGAAATGGGTGATTGGCTGAGTTTGATTTTCTGGTTAATTGGAAGAACTTTTTTTTTAATAGCATCTTGGATTTTAAATCTACCCCAAAGAGGAGGAATCTGAAGCTGAAAATAACCAACTTACCTCCGAAAGTTCTGAAGCTTTCTAACAGCAAACTAGCACAGCACCCTTCACACGGTAGAAGCTCAATAAATAATGGTGGAAGGAAGGAAAAGCAGGTGGGATGGGGGGATTGGCACTCTCCCTCCTCACCGCTTCCCCAGCCACGAACTCCCTGAGGCCACGCCCATGTGCAAGGAAAGCTTGGATTCAGAAGCCAGGAGACTTAGTTGTGTGACATTGGGCAGCCCCTGACCTCGAACCTCACACCTTACACCTCCCTTGCTCGGGCGTAAAACAGAAAAAGAATATTTCGCGTGTCAGAGAGCCACAGCGAGACTCAAACAAGATCCCATATGGAACCCGCTTCCCGACTGTAGTGTGGCCAACACATTTTGCTATTCCTATTTCTAAAACGTGTTGTCCACTGTGCCGACATAGAAAGCAGACTATAAAATAAAATATACCCCCACCGAATGCACAGGAAAAGGTTGCTGTGGGGAAGAAAACTGGCTGTTTGGGAAAAGAAAATCCCGTGGATTCTCATGGCAAGCCATTCATGGAGACCGAAATTTAGGTAAGCTTCAAAATCTGGTGTAAATTAGAGAACATGTGTCCATACCCTCACACGATGAAAAAGAATAAGGTAAAGCTCTATGTACCGGCTTGGAAAGATCTCCCAGGGTGGGTGTTGTAAGAACACCAAGTTGCAGAATGGTATTGTATACATATGTATGTGTGTGCATTTGACTTACGTAAAATAAATGCCACGTACACGTGCATGCACACATATGCCGCAAGTTCGGAGAACGCCTGAAGAATTCACACGTCAATTGTTAACAGTAGTTGCCTCTGGGGAAGGTAATAGAACTGGGTGTGAATGTGGCATTTTAATTTTTCATGAAAATTATATATATATACACACACATATATACACACAGACATATATATATGCATGCTAGTTGAATTTTTTAAATGGCTATGTATCACTTTTCCATTTTAAAAGCAAAAGGTAATATTTCAAAAGCTACATGTAAAGAATAAAACCATTAAAAATTATGCATAAATACCCGGTGTGGGCATGGAAAAAGGAAACAACTGTGAAAGCATGAAAGCAATGCAGAAAAATCATGAGAGCGTGTCTAGAATTAACTGCATTAAATGTTCTGTGTATCCAAAAAAAGGAAAAGGTAAATTAAAAACCCGATAATTTAGCACCAAATATGCCAAGGAATTAATGCTTTCTGTTATACAGTGTTCAAAACTGATTAAGGATTTGGGGTTCCTGGGTGGCGCAGTCAGTTAAGCATTGAACTCTTGCTTTCGTGGGCTCAGGCAGTGATCTCAGGGTGATGTTCTCAGGGTGGTGAGATCGAGACCCCTGGGGGGCGGTTAGCTCAGAATCTGCTTGAGATTCTCTCTGCCTCTCCCTCTGCCCTTCCCACTCATGCTCGCTCTCTCTCTATTTCAAATAAATAAATAAATCTTTAAAAAAATAATTAAAAATTTAAACGTAAGATTACCACCCCCCCCAAAAAAGCCCTGATCCTCCCGACATTGAGCCCCAGGCTTTTTGGCACGCAGTATACATTTGAAATTGTCATCGCGTGTCCTTAGTTTATAGATAAGATGGTCCATACGGTCACAGTGAGTCACACGGTCAACTACACAGGCTGTGTGGGGAGCCAGTGCCTGGTCCCAGACCACAGGGTGCTGTGGCAGCTTGCTACAGGGAGGGGTCAGGTCAGCGATATGCGCCCCCCACCCCTTCACTCCCCTTGGAGAAATTCCGGAAACAGTTCGTCTTGTCGCTAGATCTTGCCAGACCCAAACTCCCTGCATCTCTGCTCCTCAGATCCCTCTTCGAGGGTGAATTGAGGTCTACTCCAAAAAAGGAGAAGTGCAGGTAGGAAGCAGTGTGCGGACCGTGTCACCCACGGGGCGGCCTCTGGGTCCGCGGGGAAGCCCAGTCCTCACTGCGGACGCCGCGCGTCCCAGTTCTATGGCCGCTCTCTCTTCCTCTAACTGGACGGGGCTCCGGGGATTGCCCGGGCCGGGCCCAGGCAGAAACTGGAACTGAGAGCCCAGAACCCATTTCTCCAAAGTCACATGGGCTGGGACCCGCGGAGACCCCTGTGTGTCAGGGCGCGGCGACACTCGCCACCCACTTGGAGACAGAACACGTCCTTGAGGCCCCCGATGGTGCTTTTCGTTTCCGTCCGTGACTTTCCTCTGCCCGCTCCGCTGCAAGGTGGGAACTTGGTGAGGAACTAAGAGCCCCAACCCCAGATGTCCCCCCACCCCACGGGGCACTCGCCGCAGCCTCCGGCCTCCGCTGGGGGCGGGGAGGGCGCCACCACTGCCACCACTGCCACCACTGCCCCCCCACCCCGACGTCATTCGGAATGAAGGGGAAACCCTGCACCCCGTGGCTCCAATCTGGGGTCACGTCCCAGCAGGACAGGAGCAGTTATTTCTAAGGAGAATGTTGCATAAATTTTGCAATGAGATGTCCACGTCATGTCATCAAATACTTCACATTCCAGACCCGAATACTGAGCCCTGGCGCGTGCGCGGGAGTTGAGCACCGACGGATAATGAACGTGGCTTCCTTGCCCCAGGACCGGTGATAATTCCGAGAACTTAAGCATTCAGTGTGGTGCAGGGGAGACTGCTGCTTCCGGAAAGGACTCGAGCCCGTTGCTTAATCTTCCTGAGTATGGATCTATAAAATAGGCATAATAATAAAAATCTCCCAGGATCTTACAAGGATTAACGGAGATAAGGTAGCGCAGCCCCTGGCGGGACACAGTTTCAGGCCCGCATTAGATAAAGAAGGCGTCCGATTCCGCTCCTCGCCCTGAGGTTTCCTTGTCTCTAAGGTCTGTTAGCTTCTCCCACGTGTCTCGCAGACTCGTCCGGTACAACCCGTAAACACAAGAGCAGCACACTAATAAGTCTCCTTATGAGGACCACCAAGCCCCTGCTGGAAAAAATTAAGAATCCTATTCGTTAAGTGGGTGGAGACAGCTGGATGTCAGTATATTCTGAAAAGCTGAGTGACATCCCTCTGCTCAGGTCTGGAATGTGCGGAAGGAGAGAGTTGATCAGAGACAAGTCTTGCACCGCACAGGTCAGCAAACTGGCGCGAGGGCCCAGGGCAGGACCCCTCCCGCCGGTTCCTGGACGGGCAGTTCTGCGGGCAGCAGTCATGCTCGTTCATCTGTGCTCGCCTGGGACAGCCCCAAAACAGAGCTGTGATGGGCCCCCGAGGGCCCACAAAGCCCAAAATGCTTCCTTATGTGGACCTTTACAGAAAAAAAATTGGCCAACCTCAGCTCCACGGAGTGGTTTCTATTCCTCTCTCGCAAACACCCACAAACCTGAGCCTAAACTCTGGGAATGAGACTCTAGTTGAGGTTGACAAGCCCAGGGTTTGGAATGGAGACACGCAGGGATCTGAAGTTTGGAAACAAGAGGGCTCTCTTTGGCTCGTGTCTAGCTTATGACTGCACAGTCCTGAAGGAAACTGCAGACCGAAACAAGGCTTTCAAATAAATTCGAGGGGTTTAAAATGCAAGGAAGCAAAGTGAATGGGAGCAGCGTGATCCTGTGGGTTCCAGTCCCGATTGGGGTCCCTGTTAGGTGTATGACTGGGGGCAATCGCTTCACGTTCCTGGAGTGGTTACTCTACTCGTAAATACGGTACCATCGGTGGAACGTCTGTTGAGTTCCTCCTCTAGGGAAGCCGCCCGCCCGGACGTGGAAGCTTTAGGCCAGATCAAGTCTAAGATGCCTTTCCACCTTTAAAGCTCAATTTCAAAGGCCCGGTGGCCCTGGGGCCTTGGACGCGGCGCTGCGCTGCGAGGAGCGGAGAGTGAAACTTCTCGGGCACCGGGCCTTCCACCAGGTTCCGGTGATATTCACCAAGGTGGTAACTCACCGCACTCTCTCCTTTCCAAATGGAGCTTGCCTGAGCGGAGGCCCAGACCCTCAGGTGAGGGGCTCCCCTTTGCAGAACGAGGCTCCACACACGCCCTTCAACTTGGTTATGTAACGGGAGCCTGGGACGTGCAGGCGGGCCTTCCGGATCGCGCCTTTTACACTGGTGCGAGCACCTGCAAGGGCAGCTTTATCTCTAGACCGACTGGTCCGCATGGCAAAGGGACCCTAAAGGTGCTGCCAACGGTCTCGGGATAATTGGGAGCAGGCAGCAAATAAATCCTGCGGAATCCACACCGCTTCCGTTTTCCCGGAGCCCCAGAGTGAGGACCGCCTTCCAAAAGTTCCGAATCCAAGCCCGTGGACCCCATCATGCTGGACCGCATGCCCGTCGCTCCTCTCCCGGGAGACCCACTGGGAGTGGTGACCCCAGCTGGCATCTCACGGACAACGGGCCCATCACACCCAGATGAGGCCCGCGGCCGAGGGCCCGGCGTTCAGGTCAGGGGCCGCTGGGCACAGCTCTCTCCCTGCCTGATTTCTATCTGGAAGCGTCCCAGCCCAAACATGGAACAAAAGTTCCCTCTGACAAGCCCATTCCGGGTTCCAAAGTATGTTTTTATGTTTGTTGGCAAATAGGACTGTCACCAGCAACAATAACAACACTGTTTCCCCTCGGCTGAAGCTACTTCATTTCTTCGCATTTGTTGCCGGGCTGGCGCTGGGCAGATGAATAATGGAGGCTCGGCGGCTGGCCCAAGGCCTGACCCCGTGCCTCCAAAAGCAAACACAGGGGTGCAAATGGAGAGACTTGTTTGTTTGAACTCTCCCTGCCTGGTTTGAAAAAAGAAAAAGAAAAGAGAAAAACAAACCTCCCACCACCTCCGTTTCATCAGTGTAGACACTGAAGTTTTATTGTTTTGTTTTTCTTTCCTCTTTTCATTTCTCACTTTTTGAAACGAGGAGCTACAGCCCTCTACTGGTGTGGGGAATGGCGCCAACTGCTCGGTCGTCGGGGCGACCCTGCCATCTTGTGGCCGCGCGGGGGATGTGCACTGGGAGATAAACTCCGACCTCTGAGCATCACCAACACAGGTCTCTGGAAAGGGTTCTTCCGAGCGAAGATTTTATTTATTTATTTATTTGACAGAGAGAGAGAGAGTGAGCACAAGCAGGGGATGGTGAAGACAGAGGGAAAAGCAGACTCCCCACGGAGCAGGGAGCCCGATACGGGTCTCGATCCCAGGACCCTGAGATCATGACCTGAGCTGAAGGCAGACGCTTAACCGACTGAGCCACCCAGGCGCCCCATGTTAAACATCACTAAAGAAGTAGACTCTCTCATTATCTTCAGTCAAACTTTGTTCAGAGACTCAAAACTAGTTTTCCCCCCAAATCCTCCTCTAGTATAAAGCCTGAGCCCTAGAATAAGAAAAGAAAAGGACTTCACGCTGCCTTGTGCTCTCGTAAACGCACACACGGTCAAATGCTCTTCTTTTTCACTTTTCCAGTTGTTTTTTTTTTTTTTTTTTAATTTATTTGAGAGAGAGAGAGAGTGAGAGCATGAGTGTGGGGGGAGAAGGGCAGATGGAGAAGCAGTCTCCCTGCTGAGCAGGGAGCTCAATGCGGGACTCGATCCCAGGACCCGGGGATCATGCCCCGAGCCAAAGACAGACGCTTCACTGAGCCACCCAGGCATCCCTCACTTTTCCAGTTTATGTAAAACTGAGCTCTTCCGCCTTTCCGCGTAGGGCCGGCAAATGAATAATGAGAAATGTAGATGAGCTTGGAGGTTAAACTTTGCTTACATGGAATCACAAAGTGCCCATTAGCGTTGAGACTTGGGTATTTGGCTCCCTCGTCTCCTCTTAAAAGCCGGAGCCAGACACAGCAGCGAAAGTAGCACTCAACCCAATGTCTCGGGCGCATGGACGCACGATGACTCATCAAACACAGGACAGGTCTGGCAGCTGCTTCTGTGCAGTGGTTTGGAGGAATACTGCAGTCCTCGCCTTGTGCTAAATCTCAGCGCTGCTTGGGCCAGCAGGCCCGCCAGTGCCTGGTCTGGGGTGAGGTCTGCGAGTCTGAGCTCAGAGGTCCCCTCCTCACAGCTGGCCCTTGCTGAGTCCTCCCATTACACGATCTGTCACTCATCTCACCAACGCGAGAGGCAGACTTATGGTACTTTGGGCAGCAGGATAGATAGTTCTGCAAAGAGAAAATAGCACACTAGCCAAGGGACAGTAAATCCTTGGGAGAGTAGCGCAGAAGCATGACTCAGATTTCCAGGCCCATCTGCTCCCTCCCCACCCCCGGGCTAGGCCCTGTTTCCTCCACGCTCATCTGTTTTCAAATTGGGTTGGCCTAGGCCTGTCCTCAGGAAGCCACCTTTATGAATCGGGCATGTCTCCAGCGAGCCTATGTTGTAGCTGGAAAGGGAAACGGGCTGTGTCTCTGGGAGGGTCCGGTGGCAGATCGGGGCGGGGGGGGGGTGGATGGAAGGGCAAGGTCATGCCCTACCCTGAAGAATAAACGTGTCCCTCCCAACCCTTAGAGATGACATCCCAGAACTCCAAAACCAGAGAAGGCACTTCTTCCTGCCAACTAACTCTTGCTGGGCTACCCCAGAATCTTCCAGAAGGACCAGCCTCCTCCTTGGGCCACCTCTTGAAAATAGGAAGTTCTTTCTTCCTCCTTTTGTCACCAGGAGAGGGAAAGCAGTCAGGGTCTTCCCGCAGGAAGGTACAAGAGGGGGAGGCTTTTCTTCAGAGATTTCCCAACCCTGATAAACTATTGACATTCACCAAACGGGAGGAGGAAATTGAGGCTTGGCGGCCAGACTTTCGGAGCTGCCATGCAATGTGACTGCATGCGGAGAAGGTGACTGGGGGCACAGTAAGACCGCAGACGGAAGCATTAGCAGCCTTTGATGTGTCGTGAAGGGGGAAATTCAGGCGTCAGGGGTCACGGGGCTAGCCCCGCGGCCCAGAGGTCACAGAAAGCCAGAGGGAGGAGGACATCTCAGATCCCATGGCTGGACCCGACCCTTTCTTTCTTTTTTTTTTTTTT
>JAPYYM010002396.1:0-12320 GCA_028534135.1 Potos flavus
AAACAAAACAATTTGAAATGTAGATCACAGAGTCATGTTCTTAATTGATAGTGGGAGGTGTAAGTTTTCTGGTAATTTGAGTTAGGTTGAAATTATTTGTTCAAGTTAGCAAGTTGTGTGGGATTTGAAATCATGCATACATTATGCTGTTTTTAATGCACAGTGTTGTAACTCAGTCTTGAATGGCTAGTAAAGAACATGATGGGCTAGGTAGAGTACTGAATTCTTTGACTGTAATCAGCAGTTCTGACTTGGTTCATTGTAAAGTCACATGGTCACACCATCCACTTTTATCTGTGGCACTTGAGTTTTGAGCTTTGCATTAATGCCACTGGATATTAATAGACCATTGTTAACCAGAGCAGATTGGATTCCTGTAAAACAATACTTTGTTTTGAGAGAGTAGTCTGTATGGGGAGCATTACACTGAATACACCAATCACCGACAGCACGGATAGGAAATGTTGGTAGCTTTGGGATGATATAATTGGCTAGTACTTGATGAAAAAATTGTTAGAATAAACCCAGCCACTTTGGCATCTAAATGTGTATATGTATACATCCATTTTTAGTTATTGAATTGGCTATGTTTCAGGATATTAATTTAATACTTTAGCTTATCTTAGTAGTAAAGAGATGCTTTTAAATTATATGAGAGATTTTTATCTTTAAAGTGTCTTTATTAATACCTTAGTTCAGAAGTTTTTAGGATGTGAATTGCATTTTTTTGTGAATTTTAGTGTTTTTTAGGTGTAATTTTGGGTTTATTTAAAGCAATAATAAGCTGCTTGTAAACAAAGAATAATTCTTACTTATTGATAGTGTCCTGAAATAAAGATTTTCACTCCTCTGCCTGTCATTAATGATGCTTTGATTGGCTTAAATAAAGCTGGGCCCAGAAGTTTGCTTCTCTTCTCAGACCGTGCTTCCTAACATTAGCCCTAGCTGATGTAAAGTGCTTATCATTTGTCACTAAAGGAAATAGTGACGAGAGGAAGCTATCTAACTTAGTAAGCACATTTTTCAGTACCAGGTAAGTTGTAAAACTTTTTAGCAGTTTGATCCTTAACAATCAAAGCCATGGTATTTGTACTGTGTCTTATTTACCACCAGGCAGAATGATGATCCTGTTTATATATAACATTGTTTTTTTTATTTTTTTCTTCCAGGGGTAATTTTAAGCCCTGCTAATATCAATTCATAAGAAGCTGTGTAGTAGAGTCTAGATTAATGCTGTTTCGTGGTATTTACTTTCACATATTTGTTCGACATCTGGTTATTTAAGTGCGCAACATGGATAGTTGCAATAATAGATTGCTTATTAGTTGTTTACAATAATAGCCAGAATGTATTGAGTAATTACTTGTTAATGTCAGGCAATGCACCAAGCACTTAAAACATGTTCTTGTTGAAACTTTTAAGTCTTTTTTTTTTTAATTGTGGACTTCACCAGAGAAAAACACAAAGCATAAATGTGTAACCTAATCAAGCGAACACCTATGCAGTCATCACCCAGATAAAGACATAGAACATTGCTGGTACCCCAGACACCCTCCATGCACCCCTTTCAAGTCCTCCTTTCTCCACGGAAAGTAGCCGCTGTCCTGACTTAATGGTGATTATTTCCTTGGGACTTGGTTTTGATTTTTTTTTTAAATGCCTTTTATCATCCTTATGTATTCCTGAAGACTCTTAGTCTAGTTTTGCCTGCTTTATAATTTCATATAAATAGAATCACATAGTATATTTTTATCTGTTATCTTTTGCTCACTGCTATGGTTGTATTTATAATTCATTTGTTTTTATTGCTATCCATCTTCCACTGTATGAAATGCTACAATTTATGTATTCTGCAGTTACAGATGTTCGGATTATTACTTGTTTTTGGCAATTACTACATAATTTGCCAAATAGAAATTTGGCAGTTAAACAGTGCTAATATGGGCATTTTTATACAGGTGTCCTTCATATAAGTATTTTATATCTATAGGGATATACCTCACTGTAGAATTGCTGGGTTGAACATCATGCATGTTTTGAATTTGAAAAGATAATGCCTAATTTTTTTCCAAAGTTGCTTACCAATTTAGGGTACCACCAGCAGTGTATGAGAGTTTTTGTGTTCTTTCAGTCATTATGTTTTTTTCACTTCATCTTCTCAAGCAGTATGGAATAGGGATTATTATCTCCATTTTACAGATGTGGACACTGACAGCCAGAGGGGTTAAATAACTTGCCAGAGTTTACATAGATACTGAGTAGCAGAGCTGGAATTATAACCTAAAACTGACTCAGAGACGCTTCAAATTTCACTTCTACCATTTCAGGACATTATTTGGAAAGCAGAGACGGCCTGTAAAGACTCAATATTCATCTGCTTTGTCTTTGAATAAAATCACAGGAAGGGACTGTGCCCTTATGGATGGATGCTCCATTTTATTTTATTTTTATTTTATTTATTTATTTTTGGATGCTCCATTTTAATACATACTGAAGGAGTGGAGGTGGATGCATAGATGACAGGAGCTGAGTAAATGAAAAGGACAATCACAGAGTATGATCTGTGCTACGAAGACGGTACAAGGGGCACTGATGAGAAGAAACTGTATGTTGGGCAGCCTAGAAAGGAGGAGGCTACAATTAATCTAAGACCTAGAGGATGTGAGGGACACATTCATCTTCAAAGTGTGTTACAGGCCGGGGGAGCAACAAGCAGAATGTCCCCCAGGAGAAAGTATTGTTAAACCAGTATTTCAGCAATGAAGCAGTATTATATTACAGTAAATGTTTTAGTTCGAACCTTGTCAATAATTTTCTCACTTAAAGGACAGAAGTTTGAGGGTGAATAAGGCATGTACAAAATTTTCAAGCAAAATTAATAGAAATAGGAAAGTGGTCTGTGACTGGAAAAACAGAGTAACTTCTAAAACTAATATTTACCTTTTCTTCAATTGTGTCAAATCTTACTGTGTGTGGTAACAAAACACGGATGTGTAGGTGAGTCCAGGGGTCATGAGGTTACAATGGTAAAGCATATATCGGATAAAAGAAACTTGTATGACCTGGGACATTTGGTTGAAAGGAGTTGCTAGCTGGAACAGGCAATGTGGTTTTTAAGTGGAAAAAGGAAGTCCTAGATAATGTAGAAACTGAATGATAGGCCTATATTACCTACCTTCCATACCACAACAGCCTCCAAATACACTTCCAAAGTTAAATAACACACAGAGCTCCATCTGGTACATAATTTCATTTTTAAACATTTGACATGCCTTCCCAGATAGATTATGTCTGGATGCTGGCCATTCTTTCTTCTCCATAGGTGGTCCAGTGCAGCTGTGTGTAAGAATCTTGTAGGGCAAAGAGTTTTGTAGATACTGTAGATCCTGGTGGAATTTCTACAAAGCACAAACAGATTTAGAAATAATCCCCTGTGGTGCCATCCAGTGCAGAATTTCTGTCTTTGTTAGGAGGACGATGTCAAAAGCTTCTTTAGATTTGGAAGCAGGGGAAGGAGGGAAAGATGAAACAGGGTTGAACAGTGAGAACGGCTGGGGAATTGTGAAGTTTGAGCAGACCACTTTCCTGAGTTGGGTGATTTGTCTTTGTCCCCTTGCCCAAAATACTTTAACTGGCTCACTGTAATATGTGGATTTCTACCATTTGGAAGATTCTCTGCATGGACACATTAATGGCTGTATGGTTTGGGATGTGTTAATGTCTCAAAAGACTGTTTCCTCACTTTTTTAAGTGAAGATTGTATCTGCCTCTCCAAGATGTGCCAATTTAGGGAAATAGGAAATGTAAACATTTAGGGAAATATCTGACACACAGTAGGTTTTTGGTAAATGACGGCTATTATTAAAGTAAGCCAGACAGAGGGGACACCTGGGTGGCCCAGTCTGTTAAGCATTTGCCTTCAGCTCGGGTCATGATCCCAGAGTCCTGGGATCCATCCAGATCAGGCTCCCCTGCTCAGCAAGGGACCTGCTTCTCTCTCTCCTGCTCCCCCTGCTTGTGAATTCATGCTGTCTCCTCTCTCTCTCTCTCTCTCTCTCTCTCTCTCTCTCTCTCTCACACACTCTCTCTCAAGTAAATAAATAAAAATCTAATAAATAAATTAAGTCAGTCAGATAGATTATGAAGGTCTCATATACTAAGAATTCTTAGTTTATCCCAAAGGTAATGAGTAAACAGACCTAGATTATATACAATTTACATTTTATAAGAAACTTTTATCTGTTGAAAGCAGAAAAAACTGTTTCATTGTATCTGGCACAGTTAGTAGAAAAATTCTGGTGTATATGACTGTAGACTTGAATTGATTGGGTTAGATTCAGTGCCAGGGTTCCCCCTCACCCCCTAATATATAAGAAAAAATGAAACTCTTTCTTAATCCACAAACCATTTCTCATCCCGAATTGAACTCTTTGAAAGTAATTGGGAAGAAACCATTAATCTCTGTTCTATTTTCCAAATGTTCATGTGCTCAGAGGAAATAGTAAGGGGATTGCTCAGAAACAGAGAGAAATAGAGGGAACTAAGTGTACTAAGGCAGCTTGGGACACTGCTGCATAAGCTTTTCCATCTTGTTTTTCTTTCAGTGGAAGCATTAACACGGGATAGAATTTAAAACTTTTGGAAGGAATTATTGTTTTAGTCTTATGTGAGATCTCCCTTAATGTTGGAGTTGTGACATTTTTGATGGTTGTAATTAGCAGAATTTTTTTAGCATTTAGATGGTGTCATATGCCAGCAAAATTTGGAATTGCACAATAAATAAGGGTAAACGTTTTTGCATATTTTTAAATTTCTGTGTTCTTTACCATAGGTACTACACTGTACCTAGCACCTTCTTCTGAGTAAGTAATTGTTAAATGCATTAAAACTTTATAGCTGTGTATCGACACCCCCGCCCCTGCCTCCACATTCTTTTCTTGTTGTTTTTTTCCTGTCACTTTGGATTATTTGGTAAGGTAGATTTACTGCATAAGAAGGTCAGTTGTGATTGAGGTCCAAATTTTATTTCATAGGTTAAAATGCTAGAAAGCAAGGTAACATTTGGCAGGGTAAGAGAATTTTTGACTCCTATTTTGTGGCAGCAAGAAAATGATTAGTTAGTACATATAGCTTTGTCTTATTGAAAAACTGAAACTCTGTCATAATCTAGTTTTTTATTTGCAGCTTTATCTTCAATGGATAATCAGCCTTGGGTTTTTGATTTGTTTGTTTTTGGTAAAAGAATACCTTATGTGATCCTCACATTAACTATGTAAATTAGCATATTAGCGTCAGAACCACTTTCTAGTTGCAGAGGTGATGCCAAAAGCAAATTTTGTTCCTGTAAATAAATGGACCTTTACACAGAAACATAGACTCACAATGGGTCTGTAAAACGTGATCAAGATTTAATGCAGTATATATTTCAGAAAGGCAGTAGGCAGACAAAAGAAAGAGGATCTCTAGTTGCAAGAGCAGTTAAGTGATGCTCACTGGCACGGGCTTTAGTCTTCCAGTGTCAGAACTTCTCAGCAGGTGCCATGGGAACATCATTGCCTGGGGAGCTTGTGGAGTCCTAGGGAAACTGCTGCCCTTGCTCTGATAGGGTCAACTGAGTGTGTAATCTTGTTCTTGTTGAAAAGTGGTCAGGCATTGAAAAACCGGGACACCTAAGATTAAGTTTTCTAATTCTTTTGAAATGCATAACTATAGGTGAGTCATAATCTCACATTTCTAAAGTGGCACTCGCATTTAAATTTAAATTGCTAGATTATAAGTCAACTTGTATCAGCTGGCTTTATAGCATCAAGCTAGAAATGTCAGCTGCTTCTTGGGGCTGCGGTACTACAAACTGATCGTTATTTAGAGAGCCCCAAGACTCCCAAGGAATGGTACTGGTGGACAGGGACTATCATCTCCATTTTATAGATTGGGAAAGTTATTGTTACAGAAAGGCAGTGACTTGAGAATAAGGTTTATTGAAAAGGACCCTAACCTTTTTTTTTTGACGAGTTAAGCATTTAATACTAGCAACTACTTTGATATAGTGGAAAATGCCCCACGTTTAAGATAGATGACCTGCCTTTCATCTCTAGCCTCTACTATAAAAGTAACAAGTCTAGGAGGGCTGGAAGGTACCTATTAAGGTGATTGATAAAGTTGAATGAATATTTGTTATATGAATGAGTAGAAGGATGTGATTGTGATTTATGTACAGAAGTGGCGTTTTGTAAATGTAGAGTCTTCAAATTACAGAAGAATGTTAAGGGGATCTTTGGACTTTTTAATATATTAAATACAGTTAAGGGATTGGAACATTTCTCTTTTGTAGAGTGTCCATATTTGAGCATCCTTAAGTCTTCCTAGAAATAGTATTGTGGCAGCCTTAGGCCTAAAGAGACATTTGTTGCAGCTTTGATTAGTTCTTTATGAGTAAAACATAAAATAGCAAACATTATCTTTTGCTCATTGTCACCTGAAATTGTTGAGCAAAGATACTTTTACCAAGTGTTTACCAGTTTAACTGTAAAAATTAAATATGTATTAAAATGAACAGATTGGTAAAAAAAAATGCTAGAAATGTGTTTTATTAGTATTTTAACTGTATTCAGAGGTTGCACTAAACAGTCTTGATGTTTCTCTGCCCAACGATAAACACTTTATCAACTTACTATGCAAAAAACACGTTCAGAACTCATAACACTGCACAGTCCTCTTCTGTGACTATTAACATCTTCGTATAGTTATAAGGACCTCCTTGCTACATTTTATTCTGGAAATGAAAATTCTGTGGATTTAGTGACTGGGATGTCCAAAGAAAGAGAAATCATTGACATTTTAATGTAATGTGAACTAAGGATTTAACAGCGAGAAGAGCATTGATGTGCGTATTTGGGGGCTGAGAAGGCCCGTACACAAATGACAACCTTGCGCTCCAGGTTACAGAGCTAGTTTAAAGCAGTATTAAAGTTTTTAATGGCAATTTTTAAAAAATTTGGTCAAGTATTTTTTTCCTAAAGCTTGATTTTTGTCCAGTGTTATGAAAACTCTGGTTTCATCATACGTTGTCTCTAAAAATCTGAAGAAAATTCTTCCATTGGGGAAGAAACAGTAGCTTGATTTCATGAGATTTTTCTTTTTTTTCTTTTTTACTGAAAAATGAGGAAACTCAGTCATTGTATTACACGCAGTGTCTTCTCTTTGGTCAGAATTGAAATATGACATTTGATATGTAAAAGATAATTTAAATGGGTGAATTAAAAGACAAGTTTAATTGTTGGGTATGGGAACTGAACAAACTTCATTAACAGTTTTTAAGACCTCCGTTGAGGAATCTAACATACATTTACATTATAAAGGATTTTAATTATTAAGCCCTTACTGTTTTTCTCATCACATTCTTTTTTTGATAGTTAAGTGTTCACCAAAACTGATCAAAGAAAGAGAAATCATTTCCTTTTCATTTAGAGGAAAGTTGCTGTTTATAGCACATTGACAATTTCTTTTTCTCATTTGGTATAAATTAGAATAGAAAAAAAAAAATATCCAAGTGGCAACACCAGAATTCACACTCGGGACTCACACTCAGAGGGTGGATCAGATCTGCAAATGAACAGGAGCCATCGCGTGTTACTTAACATAGATAGTATTTAAAGCTATAGGTTACGTGAGATGGTGAGATTGACTGTAGAAAGAAAATACAGGATGAGCAAAGCAGATGGCTTGAGGACCGGGTGTTCCTGTTTAATTGCTAGGTAGAAGAGACTCCGAGAAAGTGTGGCATTTCAAGAAATGTTTCAAGAAAGAGGGAGTAGTCAACAGTATCATATACCATTTCATAAGTCCAGTGGGACAGAGACTGAACGATGTACATTAAATTTGGCAGCACAGAAGTCTTGGAATGTCTTAAAAACTATTTTGGTGTTGTGGTGGGGTGAAGCCAGATTTGCAGTCATTGAGTAATGTGCTATAATAGTTGAGCAAATTTGGGCATTTGTTGATGGTAGTGGTATTGTGTGGGGGGAGTCATTGTGCAGTAAAAAGTTAACCATGGTTAAAGGAGAAAGAATGATGGAGTCGAGGTGGAAATTTGGATATACAGAGGAGAGAAGACATTACCCATACTGCAAAAACTTTTTTTCTGTACTCTCTGCAAAGAAATAATGGCTGTGGAGACCAGAGTTCCTTTTCATTCTTTTCTTTTCTTTCTTTTTTTTTTTTTAAGTTTTTTTTTTTTTTTTAATCTATTTAAGACAGAGAGAAGAGAGAGCGAGTGCGGGAGAGAGCATGAGCAGGGGGGAGAGGGAGAAGCAGGCTCCCCGGGAGCTGAGCAAGGGAGCCTGATGCGGGAGTCCATCCCAGGACCCAGGGATCAGGACCTGAGCAGAAGGCAGATGCTTAACCAAATGAGCCACCTGGGTGCCTCCTCATTCTTGTACTTTCTATATCCTCAGAAAAATGTTCAACTCTTCACGCTTTCTCTCTGTAAGTTTCTCTTTTCATTCTGTTTCCATAGCTTCACCCACTTGCTCTTTATCCCTGGCCCCTCTCCTAAGTTCCAGTCATGAATTTTTTAACAGCCTCATAGAACTCTTTAATTGTCTCATGACTCCTCAAATTCAGCATGTCTAACTAAATTAATCATTTCCATTTCAGGCTGCCATAATTTATTATCTCTCTTTCTTTCATTTAGAAATGCCTCCAGTTACTGCGGGCCTAACTCTGGGTCTTCTATTGTTTTCTCTGTCTCTTCCTCACTTCCCCATTCTGTTCATACCCCATCCTTAGTCCCTGCTTCGTAGACTCAGAATCACCGTGCTGCTTTCGGAAAAAATTTTTTCCGAAATAAATAAATCCAAATTAATTTGATTCGTTTGATCCACCTCATTTAGTATGGTATTATCAATAAAACTCATTCACGTTGTTATTTTTGACCTTTTATTCATTATGTGAAAAACAGGAAAAAACACAAACCAATCATTTTTTGAAACTTAGGTAGATTGAAGATGTTATTTATTCAATTTTGTATGAGCATAATTTTAGTTCATAATTGTAAATGTGAAATTTTCCTGATTAAAAGGTTTTTAAACAATTTTTTTGTATGTAGACAAAAATGCCACAAATTTATGTATGTAGGCAAAATTCCTAATTTATCCTGAATTAATGTATGTGTATTCTACTTTGGTTTCCTGTTCTTGCAGGAAGTTAATACAATTTAACCCAATTTTGTTATATTTAAATGTTTTGATTGAAATGTAAGTAATATTAGATTATAATTTTTGAATTGTACTTTAGAGGTTAATAACAAATAGTTTTTTAAATAGAGCTATTGGAGCGTGGAGAGGAAGGTAAACTTTCATTTTATGTAGACTCATGTTTATTTTAAAATATTGCTTTCATATGTGCTGGAAAATCTTCATTTTTTGAATACAGTTGTTTATAGTATAGTGGAAACTTACATAATTATCTCTAGATCTTCAACTTTGTGGTGGAATTCCGATAAGCACCCACAGGAAAAATTTTAAAATGCCTGCATGCTTTTGCATTGTTAAAAAAGACACCCACATTGATACTTAGCCTTGGAAAAGATAGCCTATGACGTATATGCATCTTTAATAGAGATGGGAAGGAAGAGGTCTTTTTGTGCATATTATAGACATTACATTTTCTTATAGTATTTGGAAGATTATATAATATTTTAAACTTTTTAAAAAGATTTTATTTGAGAGAGAAAGCAAGCATGAGCAGGAGAGAGGCAGAGGGACAGAGAGAAGCAGACTCCCCACTGAGCAGTGAGCCTGATGCAGGGCTCCATCTCAGGATTCCGGAATCATGACCTGAGCCCAAGGCAGACACTTAACCTACTTGAGCCACCTAGGTGCCCTAAGATTACATAATATTTTTAAGTCTCCATTTACAAATTAAATTCAGAATGCTACATATCCTAGAGTGAAAATCAAGGAACTTCTCTATACTTTTAAGTTAATTGAATGAACAGGCAAAAATTTTTATTCTGGCTTTATTTTAATAATTGAACTATTGAGTCATCAATGCCTATGAGGAGTTGTTTTTATTTATTTTTTTTTTTCCATTTGGGATCATCATTGATGATGATCATCTAGAGCACCTGCAACAGTGGAAGTAAAGCCAAAGTGGAATGCTCTGTGATTGAACCACACAGGCCCCTGGTAACATATTTTCCCCTACATAAACATATTTCTGACAATACGGTTACTGATTTCCATGTTTATACCAGATACTAAGTGAGGAAAAGGGATAACACAATAGACAGATAAATTGACCGAAATGGGAAGTCACACTCTGCAGTCTGATACAAAAGAAGAAGAAAAATGACCAGAAGTAGTCATTTCAAAAATGAGACCCAGCAATTCTACAACTAGGGGTATTTCCACGATAAATGAAAACATGTCCACACAGAAACTTGTGCACCAGTGTTCACAGGAGGCTATTTCATTGTGGTCAGAATGTGGAATAGGTTCACATGTTCCATCAGTTGGTGCATGGTTAAACAAATGTGGTGTATCCTTACAACAGGTTATTTGGCAATAAAAAGGAGTGAAGTACTGAAACACATTGTAACATGGGTGAATCTTGAAAATGTTAGGCTAGGTGAAAGGAGCCATGTACAAAGGCCACAAGTTACATGAGTCCATTCCATGTACAGGACATGTCAGAATAGCAAATCCATGGAGACAGAAAGTTGATAAATGATTGCCAGGAGCAGGAGAAAAGGAGAAATGGGAGTGACTAGTGATGGACTTGGAGTTTCTTTTTGAGATGATGAAAATGTTCTCAAATTGGTTGTGGTGATAATTGTATAGCTTGATGAATATACTAAAAATCATCGACTTGTGTACCTTATTTGGGTGAGTTGTGTGATTATATGAATTAAATCTCAATAAATCTGTTAAAGTATAGCAGGGTGGGATCATTGGGGTAAAGTATAGCAGATAATTTTTGTTAATGGGAGTGGTTAGTTCTATATACCATAAGCTTGGGGTATTACAGTACAGTAGATTATTGATACAGTAGAAAATAAGAAACTTATCAAGGAAATTGCTATAATTTGTGTCCCTTATGATCTGTTTTTTAAAATATGTCAATTCTCAGGAGTGGTTAACATTAACATTCATCTTTAAGTTCTTAGTGATCCTAGAATGACTTGTTTTCCAAGTGTTTCACATAGTTGAAGTTACTGCTGTGTCTTTCAATGTACACATGAGGATTAGTTGAAAATTTGATTTTTTTCTTGTCATTAAAAAGCCTAGATATATTAATTTTCAAAAAATACAATAAAAGAAATCATTGCATCTAACTTACAGCATTTCTTCTGTGGCTTAAAAATCTAAGAATTAGTAGTCATTTAGCTGTATAAATATGGAATCTAAGAGCTGAGATAGGTTGCTACATCTAGCATTAATACATTAAATGGAATTAAATGCGTTTACTTGGCTAACAGATACCGGTCAAGGGAAAAGGGGAAGAAGTTTGGATTATGATACATCTTTTTCTCTCCAGTAACACAGAATTTGATATAGCTCCTTTCTAATAAAAAAATTTATATTGGGGCACCTGGGTGGCTCAGTTGTTAAGAGTCTGCCTTCGGCTGGGGTCGTGATTCCAGGGTCCTGCATCAGGATCTCTGCCTGCTTCTCCCTCTCCCACTAGCCCTGCTTCTGTTCCCTCTCTCACTGTGTCTCTCTCTATCAAATAAATCTTTTTAAAAAATTTATATTAGGAATTCACTAGAGGGTATGCACCACTGAAAATGGTTTTTAAAAGTATGGTAGGAAATCTTGATGTTAATTTTCAGGATTAAATAATAATTGATTTAGTTGGCTTTTCTCCATTTAAAGATGAGGTTGGAAACACAGCTGTATTTTGTTCCCTGCTCTTGACATATGGCTAAGGAAGAACTATGGTGATAGTTTTTTTTTTAAAAAACATTTTCTCTGCCCCAACACCTTCCTTCACCCCTCGTGACCTGTTTAACACAGTGTTACTGGTTCTTGAGTGTATTGAGTGTAAGAGAACCAGGGGGAGTGAGAGGGGAAGGAGAATAGAGAGAGCAAAAAACTAAAAATACAATGAGACGTGAAGCATTAAAACCAGTTTATGTCTGAATCTAAGAAAAATTATGAGGAGAAAAATGAAGAGCACTGAGTGGAATGCAGAACTGAGCACTGAATGCAGATGTAAAATGAGTAAAGGCAAGGGGCACCTGGGTGGCTCAGTGGTTTAAGCCTCTGCCTTCGGCTCAGGCCATGATCTCGGGGTCCTGGGATCGAGCCCCACATCGG
>JAPYYM010002397.1:0-12320 GCA_028534135.1 Potos flavus
AGAGAGAGAGAGATGTAGAAATTCTGGAGTTGTCACTTCCCTGAACATGCTGAGAGCCTAGTGAATCATGGTGACATTATTGTAAGACCTAGCCCTCCTTCAAAGCCTCAAGGCTGAAGTATTATCTCATGTTGTCCATCAGTCCTCAAGTCATTTTGGTGGACACCTGCTGCTTTTGTCCATCCAGTGCACAGAAACTCTCTTTCTCCATAACGTGTGGTTTCGGTAGGGCTGAACCCCTAAACCCACTCCAGACATAACGGTGGGACTGTGACTCAGGCATAGATGACCAAAGTATCTTATTTCTTGGTCCATGGGAATTGGTTCAGAAATGGGCATGTGCCCAAAGCCAATCCAAGTCTTCCGGATTTTTCCATCAGAGCTAGTGGGAGACACTGTTTCCCTCCACTATGGTTATTAGGAACCTGGGACTCTGGGAAAATGAAAGACCCCATTTTCTGCCACTGGCGAAGCACCTGTCTTCAGAGCAAGGTCAAGCAGGGATGCGAAACTCAAAGAGCAGGAGAGAGACCATCCTGACTCTTCAGGATCCACGACTGGGCCCGTCCCTTCACTAGATTTCCCAGGACATTTGCCAATTAATCAGATTTTTATTTATTTTATTTTATTACACTAGTCTAAGCTATGTTTATGTCATTTGCAACTAAAAAATTGATGAATACAAAGATTTTCATACATCCCAAGACAAAGCTTTGGCTTAAATCCATGGCACATTGATTGAGGGGCCAAAGGAACTGGAATGGGTTGCTTCTTTTTCCTATTGATTAGGGCCCCAAATTTGCATTATGACAGTGTTTGCAACTATTATTCTCCCCTAATTGTCTTTAGGAATCTGTTTAGGGGTATCCAATGATTAAGTAAGAAGATAATATGCACAGACATGCATGCAGAGAGGGTTCTTTTAAACAGTATCTTTTAAAAATTTTGTTAAGATTGCTTTGGGGGAGACAATGAAAGGACCTAAAGAGAAAAGCAAGCAGGCCTTAGTCAGAACTCTGACTTAAGGGCTTAGGAATGGGAAAGGCCCAGGTATGAGGCTATAGGACAGAGCTAGAGTGCCAGGATACATAGCAGGAGCTGGAAGGCAAACCTGGGAACAAGATCTTGACCCACTGGCCAATGCTAAAGGGGCTCCCATTATCCTTGGCATTGACCAAAAGGTAGTATGGCCCACTCCGTGTGCCTCCTTATTGCTAGCGCTATGGTTCTTACTAGATTAAGAACACCCTGGTTCTGCACTTTATGAATGGGGACCTACAGAAGCAGCCAGAACCAGACCAGAATCCCTTGCCTTGTGGGCAAGTAACTTAGCCTTTCCAGTCTCTGGTTACTTATTAAAATAGAGATAATTTGTCTCTCAGGATCTTTGTAATATCAAAGATAATGCATATAAAATTGGCAGTGAATAAGTTATTGCTATCACCATTTTATTGTTCCGCAGAGTTATAGGAAAGTTGTACCATTACCATAATGTATAAAAAGCAAGGTTAAAACAAGCAAATATGGGTATCCATCACCAACACCGTGTCTCATTTCGGTTTTCATTCAACTACAAGTAACAGACACCCAACTGGAGGGAGCTTAAACAATAAAGGGTTTTTGTTTTGTTTTATTTTGTTTTGTTTTCTGTAATGAGATATCCAGTGTAGGCGGTCGCTCGCATGGGTCCAGCTGCTCAGTGATGCCACAAGTAACCCAGGCTTGCTCTTTCTGCTCTGGCATCATTAGCATGTTTATTTGTCACCCGTGGCTGTGACCTCACCATCTCAAGCGGGCAACTATAGCTCAAAGCAAGACAGAAAGGACAAGGGCGGCCCTGCTCAATCCTTCCTTCCTATCAGGAGAGCAAAAGCTTTTCCAGAACCATGTTTCTACTTCTGGATGCTTCTGTGTTCACGTGTGCGTGCGTGCATGCATATGTGTGTGCGTGCGTGTGCATGCATGTGTACTGGCCAGAAAAGTATCACAGAGTTCCTCTTAGCTGCAGGAGAAGCTGGGAACGTGATCACTTGTCTTTTTTAGCTCCTGCTGTGGATTGCACCAAGGGAAAAGGGGAGGAGAATGGATGGTGGGGAGGCTGGCCAGCGCATCTGCCCCACCCTGTGGGTAAGCAGATGAATTAGTGTGCTGCTTTGGAGGGCCATTTGGTAGTATTCTATTGAATTTAAAATGCACATACCCTTCAAACCCAGGGATTCTATTTCTTTGCAATTCTCCTGGAGAGACAGTAGCAGATGTTGCCTTCTCAAGGAGCTTGGGAAATGAGGATCAGAGCGGTATCATTGCAATCATGAAACAAATTGGAAAAAAAAAACTAAGTGTCTATCAACATGGGAGTGATGAAGTGTGAGATACTGAAACATTGGGATACCATCCACATCGGAGAGAATATAACAGACCTTGAGGGACTGACAGGGACACAGCTCAAAGTCATGCCATCAACCAGAAAATATAATCTGTGAAATGACAGGCACAATGATCACATATGTATAGAAGAACCAAAGAGGAACCCTACCCACATTTCAATTTAAAAATGCCATGTTCCAGAGAAATATGGAAGGGATACCACCAAGCTGATCAGAGTCATTTATTTCTGGGAGAGGATGAGGTTGGGAATGTGGAGAGCACACTTGCCCTCTGTTTGTGTTGTTTGCATTTTAATAATAAGGATGATTTTGTGTAATATTTGTGTCATTTTTAGAATTATGGTACATACTATACAGAGTGAAATTTCAAGCAACCACTGAAAACAAAGATTAGAAGCCTTCTAGAAAACTGATGCCTCGTGGTTGGAGGAAATCCCTGCCCATCCTTCCTGAGAACTTTGCTTTGAGGAAGAGCTGCCTTGCAGGAGGGGGAGGCAAAGGATCCCAAGAGGCTTCCAAGTTTCTGTGCTTCTGTAGTTCTCTGATAAGGAAAGTCTGAGAGTAAGGAAATTTGCAGTTGAGAGTTTATTTGCTGATTCAGTGGAGGGCAAGGGCGGGGAGGAGGATCTCAAGTTGGCCTTGAGTGGCCTCCCCTACCTTCACTTTGGCCATGGGCCTGCAGACCAGAGGTTTTCTGGAGAAGCCTCTGCAGCAACTGGAGATGGGGAGTTTTTGCTGCCAGCACACAGTCGAGGGAGGAGCCTGCCTGGCTGTGGGCAGGGAGCGCATCTAGCCAGGCGGCTGTGAGAGTGGCCTCCTGCTGGCCCAGCCCTGCCCGAATGGAGCTGCCGGACCAGCAGGCTCCAGGCGGGCTCCAGGCGGCTGCTCGTGGGTTCTTTCCCCCTCTCTCCCCTGCTTCTCTTTTCCCACCTTCCAAATCCTCCCCAGGCAAGAGTTTTCAAGAAGCAGCCAGACTATGCCATCTAGTAACAGATGACGGTGGACAGAGTGAACGATGCGTGCACCCCCCTCCCCAGGCCCAGCGCAGGCTCCAGCCCTCGGGAGCCATGGGGCTCTGTTCACGGGAGCCAGTCAGTCCTCTGCCCCGGAGACGGGTCAGCTGGGCACAGCCCCTGAAGGCTGCCCATGTCCGGGCTCCCAGGCGCCAGTCCTGGCCTCAGAGCCTGCCAGATGTGACTCGGGAGTCACTCAAGGAGACTGATGATGTGGAGAAGCCGGCAACAAAGCCGGGGAGGGGTGCTTTCTGGGCTCAGAGGCAGATGGAGACCCTCAGGAATCAGGCCGAGAAAACCAACAAACATCCAACAAACAGAGTTCTCCAACAGCAACAACACCAAGAAGGGAAGGCGCAAGTGAGGCATGTTCTTTTTCCTGGGTGTTTCAACATTTTCATAATAAAATTGGGAAATTTTCACAATAAAATGAACAAAATAGCCCCCCATCACATCACCCGTGTGTGCCCGTATCCGTGCAGGCTCTCTGGCCTGGAAGACCCTTCCCCTCATGCTCTCCGTACAGAAACCCTGCCCGTGGCACTTGGCCGCCCCGGAATGCTACTTTCTCTAGGAAGCCTTACCTGCTGCCTCCCCCTTCCGCCCCCACCCATAAGAATCAATCCTGGGTTTCCCTGGATTCTTATCTCATTTTGCTCGCACCATTGTGATGGCACCAATTCCATTCTCATTTATAAAACAGTGATCTGCATGCTGATCCCATCAGCCACCCTGAGAGCGCCTTTGAAGTCCGGGATGGTGATTCATTAATCTCTCTACCTTACACATGGTCTAGAACAATGGGAAGTGATCACTGAATAAAAAGATCAATCATTTATCCTTTCATAAACCTTTACAGGGCATCTGAATATAACGGGCATTGTACTAGGCGGTAATGTTAACAAGATAAATAAGACAGTGATTGCATTGGCCTCCTGGAGTCTACAGCCTGGGAGGAGAAGACAGCCACATAAACAGATCATTCTAGCGAAGGGCTGTTGGTGCAATCATGAAAAGTATGCACAAGGTAGAGGGGAGGGTGTGAAGGAGAGGAGGTTCAGTTCTACCCGAGTGAGGTTAGGAAAGTCTTCAAGAAAGAGGGTATGCTAATTTGGGACATTAGTTCAGGTCCATGCAAAGAGTGTTAGAGTCACGGGATTCGCTGGTGCAGGGAGCAGAGGGTGTGAGGAAGAGCCCTCAGACCACAGCGCAGGCCTGACACCAGTGGGAAGGAGGATAGGGTAGAAAGAGTCTCAGAGGGGCACCTGGGTGGCTCAGTGGGTTAAAGCCTCTGCCTTCGTCTCGGGTCATGATCTCGGGGTCCTGGGATCGAGCCCCACATCGGGCTCTCTGCCCGGCAGGGACTCTGCTTCCTCCTCTCTCTCTGCCTGCCTCTCTGCCTGCTTGTGATCTCTCTCTGTCAAATAAATAAATAAAATCTTTAAAAAAAAAAAGAAAGAAAGAGTCCTAGACATCAGGGTAGTTCCAAGAAAGGTGCGGCCAGACCAACGAGGAGTCCTTGAGCCAAAGCTGCCTGCTGGAGGAACGTCATATCTTGTTGGATGGGGCTGCCTTCCTGACCCACCGTGCCCAGCCGTTGGCCGGGAGCAGCCCATGGGACTCGCGGCCTTGGCATGAACATGGCGGCTGCTGCTGGAGGCCGCGTCCGTGATGCCCCCACCACAGGAGAGAGGACCTACACATCTTTATATTTAAGTATCGGCAGGCATATAGGTGAGGATATGTGGGAGAAGACAAAAGGGAAAAAATGCTCCAGGATGATGCATAAGCAAAGACCCCAAAGCATGGGACAGGGTGGCTCCTCCGTGGCCTGTTAAGAGTTGGGCATGAACGCGGTGTCGGCTGGGGGTGTGGGGAGAGACAAGGACGCGAGAGACGAGGCAGGCTGGGTGGCAGCGGCTCCAGCCTGGGGGGTGGGGAGTCGGTGAAGATCAGGGGGTATCGGAGCAGAGCGGGGCTTGCAAGGAGGCGCTGGCGGCCACGTGGAGGAGAGTTCGGAGGAGGCAGGCTGGAGAGGAGGTGCTGGCAAACATTTGGGAGTGACATACTAAGGAGGTGGATGGGGAGAAGGAGAGGGAGAGAGGGATGCATGAACGGCGGGACGGATGAGTGAATGCAAGCAGTCAGGTGCAAGCCAGCGGTGCCTATCCCTGGGACAGCTCCACTGTGTTCCAATCCCTGCCCCCTGCTCCGTGGCGAGATGGAAACGAAGCAGCTATGGGAACTGCTTGCCACCGAACAGTTCCCATTAAGTGAAAATATGCCCTCATGTATTTCCGAGGAGAAAAAGTCTCTCCCCGACATCCTGCTCTGCCCCCGAACGCCGGCCCGTCTAAGCAGGCACGAACGCGAGTCCGCTCCCCGGTGGAGCACGAATCCCCAGGAGGCGAGGCCATCCTTTCTCGCTCCATTCATTTTAAAGGCCAGATGGCCTTTGCCTCATTGACTTTCACTGCTGATGTCGTCTTGTTTGCTGAGTTTTCACAGGTTGCTACGTTTCGTTTATTGCAATCCATTCTTCCACTTGCCCCACTTTGGCTCCCCGTGTCACGTTCATCACGATGGCAGGGAGGCAAGAGGAACTCCCAGCAGGTAGACACCTTCAGGGACCAGGCCAGATCTAGTTTCCCCAGCTCAGCACCCCAGCCCCGACTCCGCCCGACCCCACCTCCTGACTCCGGCAAAACACGGTGGTGGGAGCCCTGACAACGGTAAATGCAGGTTTGTGTTTTGTTTTGTTTTGTTTTTAAAACACTGCTGATTAAGCAAGCTGGCCAGGCCACCAGTAACAGCCGTGACCTAAAGGATGATTTCCGGTCCAATCTCCTTTCCCTGTCCAACCTCTCTATTGCCATCTTGTATAAAACAAAGTCTAAAAAGCAGCTTCAAGGATGTTCCCCACCTAGGTGCACCATTTGGACCGCAGCAAGGACAGTGCATGTATCCCCCTGCTCACATGGAGCTCCCAGGCCTCAAGTGCGTACGCCCAAATCAAGAGGCTCCATCCTCTTTCTAGTCAAATAATACCCTCTCCCACCTTTAAAATTCAGCTCTACATTCTGCTAGAAGCCATGTTTCCAGCAGTCCCTGCTACTTACATCTACCCTCTGTCCACCTGCGGCTAGCTGGTGACTTGATTTGGTCTGAGTTCCCTTGACTAGTAGGTGTTTCTCTTCGACCTTTTTCACCACTCTCAGATCCTCAGGAGTGGGAACAGAGGCTCCTTCCTCCTTGTGTGTCTCCAAACGTCTAGGGAGTGGCGGGTCACGAGCATGCGATTGCACGTGACTTGCAAAGCCTCACCTCTATTTCTCCTCTAGGTCTGCTCTGAGTTCTGGGGCCGGCCCTCGACCCTGTCCCTCCACGGAAGGATCAGCTTCTGCTTGCCCACATGCCTTCTCAGGGCTGGGCTCCAATGTGTGGGACCTGTGAAGTGCTCTGAGATCTTAAGAAGAAACAGGATAAGTTGGGCGCCTGGGTGGCTCAGTTGGCTGGGCGACTGCCTTCGGCTCAGGTCATGATCCTGGAGTCCCAGGATCGAGTCCCACATCGGGCTCTCCACTCAGCAGAGAGTCTGTTTCTCCCTCTCCTTCCTGCTCGGGCTCTCTCTTTCTTTCTCTCTCTCTCAAATAAATAAATAAAATTTAAAAATCTTAAAAAAAAGAAGAAGAAAGAAAGAAAGAGGACAGAGAGACTCATGGCCATTTTCATAAAGTGATCAATACTGGAAAAAAAAATCCTGTCTCATATTTTTCTTCCATTTTCAGCATTTTTATACCCTAGTCCTGGTCCTTATACCCTGGTCCTTCTTATTTGGCTCTGCCACTTGCCTTTCTCAGTCTTCCTCCCTGCAAGTATTTGTGACATTATGTAACTATCTCACATTTGACTTTAATTGACTCTAAGTGTATTGTTCAAAATCTCTTACTGACGAGCCCACGGTTCCCTGGGCCCTGGCTGCACTTCAGTGGCCGTGGCCATGGCATGTGTGCGTATGTTAGTGGGACTGAGAGAAAGAAACAATCCAGCAACTGGCAGCCTCTCTGGATCAATAATATTAACGATTTCAGAGACTTCCAGAGAGCTATTGCCAGCTCTTTTGGCTTTTTTCAATACCATTATCACTATTACAAGGACACCCTAAGGCCCTTTTACTTAAAGTCATGACAAAATGCCCCGAGTGAGAGTACTGCTGATTTTTGTCTATAAGGGCTACAACCTCAATGCTTCTTAGAGGGGTGAGTGGTGGAGGCCAGGCTTGACCTTAATCTGGGGTCAGAGATTCAGAGGCAGGGATGGCACGGTCTTCTGAGAGCTCATTTTTGGGATAGAACCCACGTGACCACTTGCTTTGCCTCACCCTGAGAATTTCCACTTGCCTTTATGAACACGTGCTTAAAGAGGCCTAGGGGTTCCCTGGCAAAACGGGGTAGTGTTTAAATCCCCAGGCTCTGGCACAGACATTCTGGTTCCACACTCTGCTCTGCCATTTATTGGGTGTGTGTTCTTCTCAAGGCCCTCCATTCCTTGGGCCCTTGTCCCCTGTTCCATGGGGTGTGGCAGAGGGAGGGTCTAAGATGAATGACAGCTAAGAATCCGTGCTGGTCATTCCCTGTGGGGCAGGGGAGCCTGAGGCCAGGCATACGGCCCAAGTAAGAAGATGAGGGCCTAAGAAATCTATGCAAGTCGTTTATTCATTCAACCATTTGACACACATTTCTTGAGGGCCTACTCTGGGTCAGGACCTAGGTTCTGACTCCAGGTTCCAGACCAATGCTATCCAACAGACATTTCATGTGAGTGACATATGAAATTCAAACTTTCTAGTAGCCACATGAGAAAAGTAAGAGGAAACAAGGGAAACTAACTTTGATGATACATTTTAGTTGAGCCACGATATCCAATATATTATCATTTCGACATGTAATCAGTACATAAAGTCCGAATGAGATACCCTATGTTCTCATTTTCATCCTGACACTTGGAAATCCCGTGTGTCTTACTCTTACGGCACGTCTCAGATGATGGCTACACAGGCTTTGACATCTTGGACACAGTGACGGCTAACATCCATTGAGTTCTCATTAGGGGAGAGACATCGGGCTGGGCACTCCCCATACATTAAATAATGGCCTCCTACAACACAGTTAATAGGTATTGCTTCACTGAGAATGACAAAAAATGGAGGCTCAGAATCTAGAAGTTGCTCCAAACCATATGGCTGCTGGGTGCTGAGCCAAGGAACCCGGTCCGTCTGACGCCATGTACTTGGGCATGTATTTACTACCCCATTTACCGTGTCCCTTTGGGCCAGTTAGCCCAAGTGAATCTGTTAACGGCACACGGTTGCTTCTACCTCTCAGGGTTGTTGTGAGGGACAGAAGAGGACTGTTGAAGGAGGTACGAATCGCTCGCTCTTCCTCACTCGGGACACCAAGAACAGTCAGAGCCCTTTGATTCCTCCGATTTAGATTAAAACCACCCATACACTAATAGGCAGAAATTCCGCATCAGCCTTTTGGGGTCCTCTTGGTCCCTGGGACTCATGGAGTTCTAAAAGGACATCATCCTGGCCCCACGGCCACCTGCCACTGTCCCCGTGTGCCCTGTGGCTTCCCCCAGTGCTCGGCTCACCCCGAAATTCACCCGAGCTAATGCCACAGGACACCGCTCTCCACAGTGGGGTTTTCAAGCCACAGCTCAGGGGCAGCATGTGAACTTAAAATTTCAAACTTTGGAACCCACATTAAAAAAATCACATTAAAAATCTTCCCATAAAGGGGTGCCTGGGTGGCTCAGTCGTGAAGCGTCTGCCTTCGGCTCAGGTCATGATCCCAGGGTCCTGGGATCGGGCTCCACATCGGGCTCCCTGCTCTGCAGGAAGCCTGCTTCTCCCTCTCCCACTCCCCCCTACTTGTGTTCCCTCTCTTGCTGTGTCTCTCTCTCTGTCATATAAATAAATAAAATCTTAAAAAAAACTTTCCACATAAAAATCTAGATTTATAGTTTCTCTCAAAAAAAAATGAGGACACTCAGTCACTAGTCCCACAAGACTACCACTGAGTAGCAGCTGTCCCTTTCAGAGGGGGGATGTGTCACCACAGGCCACCGCCCTCACCACTCCCTACTGATTCCTGGCACTAAAGATTAGAGTTTTCATTTATCATCGCACGTTCGCCATCACTTTAACTGTGGAGACCCAGCTGTCTGTGTCCAGGTCTCTGCAAGCTGTGAGCCCCCTAAGGCCCAAGCTCTACCCTTCCCCCCACCCCCCGCACACTGGCCTCCTGCTACACCCTCCTGGTCCCGGGGCTCCGTCCTTCAGCTGCACGCACAGCCCCTCTCCTCCCCAGAGGTGCTGTGTCGGGGCAGATGCAGCCATCCATCCCTGCAGAACCTGCACAATCGCAGCTTCCTTCCAGTTCGGAAGAGCCTTTGAAACACTGAGCATTGGCTCTGTTCTCCAATGGTACCATCTGAGCACGTGAACGTGTCTCTATGGAGGCGGACTGGAAAAGCCCCGGTGGTCCACGTCTCCTCTGCGGGGGGAGTGGGCGGAGCACCCGCGGTGCCTCACTGAGTTGTCCTCCCAAGGAGACCATGCAGGGAACGTGGCCAAGAGCACACATTCGGAAGCCAGGTCACCTAAACCTGAACTTGACTCCGAGCCCTCCCTACGTGCGTGAACGTGGACAGTGACCGGGTGTCCGTGGGCCTCGCTCTCCCATAGGGGAACGCTGAGGCAGAAGGCGCTTCCATCGGTCCGTCTGTGGAAGGCGGGCCCTCGTTCTTACAACAATGCAGATCAGGCTTCTGGCAGGTCACCCAGCTGTACCGTTTCATGTGACTGGCACACGGGAGGCATAGACAAGTCGTTATTGTCTTCTCTCTTAGTACCATCGCCACAGAGTGCCAACCCTGGGAAAGGCTTCCTTTAGAGAGTTCGATCTCAGAGCAGGGAGGAAAGGCACTTCATCGCTTTCCCACACCAGTAAATGTTCATGACGGTCAGCAAGGAGACAGGCCCGACCGAACGGTCCCTGTGTCCTCTGTGTGGGCTCAACAAAGAGGGAGAGCTGTACCGCAGGGTAGGGACACTTGGGACCTTTGCGCGAACAGAGGCCCGGGCCTGTTCCCACATGCGGACACACATAAGATGGCGGCCTGGCTCGGTGCCCAGCGACACCCACCGAGTTCAGGCTACCGCGGGCGAGGGGGAGCTGGGCAAAGGGGTTCTCCCCCGCACGCACTCTAGAAGGAGACTAGAGGGATTCCGCCCTGCAGACAGAACACAGATGCCAACACGAAGGGCAGGCTAAGCACAGTGAGGGACCAAGGTCAGCTGCACCCCGGTGAGCAGGTTGTGAAGGGGGCTCAGGAAGCCTGGAGGCCTGGGTCCGAGGCGCCCCAGTGCCACCAACTAGCTGAGTGACCTTAGTTAGGCTAACCCTCCGCTCTGCTCGGCCTCCTCAGCCGCGGACGGGATGAAGCAGGCGTCCTCTACTGTCCCTCTGGCTGTGACACTCTGTGCCTGTTCCTTGGCCTCCCATACTCGAGTGGCCATGCTTGCTGTGTGTTCTGTCTGCCTCGGTCCTGTCACAGGTGCGGAGTCATCTTCCCAAGCAAGAATTAGGTCCATAAGATCAGGGGCTCCTTCGAATCGCAGACCCAAAATGGGCTCAGTAGAAGCTTCTTTTCCCCCCGCGGCGGCAGCTTCCAGGCTGGGCACTCCACACTTCTGTATTTATTCATTGAGCCATCCTCCCATTTCCTCAGTAACGCTACATACTTGTCACACGTAACATGGTACGGGCACTAGGGAGAATGTGTAAGACAACCCAGGACATAAGATCCAGCAGCTCGTCCGCAGGAGACGACCCCGTGGCTCTGCGAACTGGCGCATCAAGCATCCCGTCATGCCCTTAATTCAGAATACGCATCATGGCTACCCCACGCCACCCCGGCCTCAGCGGGCAGGTGGGTGCAGGGGGTGCCGGCGGGCCAGGCCAACCTCGCGCCATCGAGAGCCCCAGGCTCTCCAGCTCGCTTCCTCCAGCCGGAGCCACCGTCCCTGTCCGTGCCACACTCTTCCTCCCTTCGTAGCGGCCGGTGGATGGTCTGTCACCAAGGCGGTTCCAGAGACTCTCCCTCAGCGGCCCGTGCTGTGGGCTCTGGCATCAGGAGCCTTCTCTTCTTTTCCCAGAAGCCTGCATGGCCTCCCACTGACGGAGGCTGATAATAAATGAGTTCATTACCCCGGCTGCTGGGGTCCACGACAGCCCATCTGCTGGCGTGATTAATTAAAACTTTGGCGAAGGAAGTGCCATCTCAGGGCCGGAAAGTAATTAATCAGCGCATCTTCCAGCCCGTCGTTTCTGACCGATGCCTGAAATGGAGTGGGGTCTTCATGGGTCAGTCCCATCGCCTTCCTCTCCTTTATGTTCCCTGCAGAGTCTCCTTCTCCCGGAGCCCCCTCTCATTAAGTGGAGGCAGAGTGGTGAGGCAGATCTCAGATCCTCCAAGTGGGGCAGGGAAGCCATTTCCCGAGAAGTGGATTTTTCCACTCCTCCCAGGAACGGAGAGTACTGAGCTTTGGAAAGAGCCCAACGCTCTCTCTTGACCCCCGTGCTCGGGGATGTTCTCGTCTCTGTCTCCCTCTGTGCTGCCGGCTACGTGGGAAGCAAGGCTGCAAGGTAAGGCCTCAGGCCCATGCAGAGCTCTTCAGCCCGTGGCACCAGAAGCTTGCATTTGGGGGGAGTGTAACCATCCCTCAAAATAATACACTCTTGAAAATATAACCAGGAGGAGTTGTGCTGGTCATGCAAGCATGCTTAAAGATAACCTTGAGAAAAACATGGTAGTCCAGCAGGCCTCAGGTGGAGGGGAAGATACACGATCT
>JAPYYM010002398.1:0-12319 GCA_028534135.1 Potos flavus
ACACACACACACACACACACACCACCTAAAAGCTTTTTCAGATGAAAGTATGGCAGAACAAAGAGGGACACAGAAATGGTCAATGTGGGGATGAATGTGCAAGAATATTAACACTTGATAAGATATTGTATTAAAATATTTTATATATTAATATATTAACACATTATAACATACGTGGTAAAACACAGAAATGGTGACACAGGATAAGAAGAAAGCTCAGCTGCTCCTTGATTCTTGTACTGATCAGTCATGACATTATCTCAGGCAAACCACTAGTCAGAGATAAATACTGAACTCTCTACAGTAACCATTGTAACAAGAGAATGTGTAACAGAAAATACTTAATTTCTGGGGCATCTGGGTGGCTCAGTGGGTTAAAGCCTCTGCCTTCGGCTCAGGTCATGATCTCAGGGTCCTGGGATCGAGCCCCACATCGGGCTCTCTGCTCGGCAGGGAGCCTGCTTCCCCCTCTCTCTCTGCCTGCCTCTCTGCCTACTTGTGATCTCTCTCTCTGTCAAATAAATGGATAAAATCTTTAAAAAAATAAAAAAAAAAACAACTTAATTTCTTCGAAAAATGATGAAGAGTAAAAACACAGAAAACAAAGAGCAAGAGGATACAGCAAAACCCCAAGCTGTTGGCAATCGTAGAAACATAAATGGGATAAATACTAACTCAAGAAAACTGTCAAACTGGATTAAAACTGAAAGGCACATGACAAGTATCAGAGCACAGGACATTTAGAGTAAGTTAATGTGAAAAAAATGCAGTGTTCACACCCTAACTAGAACAAGTATAGCTATAACATTACCTAAGTACATTTAGAGACAAAATTATCACTAAACACGGAGGACATTTTATGATAGGACCAGTCCAGCAGGAAGATGGAGCAGCTCTGAAATTTTACGAACCTAGTAATACGGCTTCAAATTACATAAAGTAGAAATAGAAGTAAAATGGTAATTGGAGATTTAAGATATAAGGGAACAGGCAGGAAAAAAGTATAAGATACAGAATATTTGAACCACATCATTAGCTAACTTAACCTAACTGAGGTATACAGAACACTACCCCCAACGACTGTTATAAAAACATCCTAATTTTACTAATGCTCAGAACACTTCAAGAGGCACCTCGCACATGAGGTTATCCAGGTGGCCCATGAACAAGACTCATTAGAAAATTTCCATTAAATGCAAGTTGGTGCAGCCACTTTGGAAAACCGTGTGGAGATTCCTTAAGAAATAAAAAAAGAACCATGAGAGACTGTGAACCCAGAGCAACAGACTGAGGGTTTTGGAGGGGAGGGGAGTGGGGGGATGGGCGAGCCCGGTGGTGGGTATTGAGGAGGGCACGGATTGCATGGAGCACTGGGTGTGGTGCATGAACGATGAATCTTAGAACACTGAAAAAATAGAATTAAAAAAAAAAAAAAGAAAATTTCCACTAGATCCGCAGGGAAAGAATTCTATACCCCAACAGGAGCAGCTAAAATGGTAAGGGCTGACATCTAGCGTTGTCACCAATATGGAGTTAGAATAAGCGTGCCTTCCCTGGAGGAATGTGAAAACACACAACCACTGTGTACAGCTCCCTGGCAGCAAATCCTAGAGCTACACATGCACAGATCCTGCGACTCCCCTCCCGGGCACACGTCCGAGAGACATGAACAAGAATGTTTACGGCAGCTCTAGTTGATGATAGTCAAACATGTGGGAGAAGCCAAATGTCCACCAATGTGGAAATGTGTTCCATCCATACGATGGCATTCTGTACAGAAATAGATATAAAAACAACCAACACGTGCAACAGCATGGATCAACCTCCCAGTGATTACGTCGAGCAGAAGAGACCAGGTCACAACAGGGACCGCTGCATAGTATCTTTATATGAAGCTCAGAAAATAACCCACCACGATAGAACCTAGAATAGACGTTAGTGCTGGGGGAGCCTGGGAGGGGCACTGGGAGACATTCTAGAGCACTGGAAATACTCAGGGTCAAACAGGGAGAGGGTGCATTGCGATGTATGCAAAAGCCATTAAGCTGCTATCAAGACAAGTCTGAATCAAAAGTTAATAAGGAGCTGAGATCTCCTTCAACAGATAAATGGATAAAGACAACATGATGTGGCGAGCACTGGGTGTGATATGCAACTATTAAACATTGAATCTTGGAACACTAATAAAATTTAAAAAATAATAAAAAAATAAAAATGGTTAAGGTGGGTATGTGTTTTCTACTATAATAAAAATGTGGAGGGAGAAAAGAATTTATTTTCAAATTTAATATTCAATTTTGTCAATCTTACAAATAAACTCCAAAATATCTCAAAGTTTATACATAATATTTATGCCAAAAAAAAAAAAAAAAGATCTACTGCTATTGCCCTGAGCTTGGCCCAGCCCAGACACGGGTCATCTCAAGTCCCAGGGAGCACTGAAAGCAACAAAGAACAGGCTTGAGGCAACTGGTCTGCAGACTTGCCTCTCTGACAAGGACATCCTTCAGAACAGGTAGCTATCAAAAGCCATCCCAAACAAAAGCAAAAATGAACTCTTGGGACTTCATCAAGATAAAAAGCGTCTGCACAGCAAAGTAAACACTCTACGAAACTAAAAGGCAACCCATGGAATGGGAAAAGATATTTGCAAATGACACTGCAGACAAAGGGCTGATATCCAAGTCTATAAAGAACTTCTCAAACTCAACACCCAAAAAGCAAATAATCAAGTCAAAAAATGGGCAGAAGACATGAACAGACATTTCTCCAAAGAAGACCTACAAAGGGCCAACAGACACATGAAAAAGTGCTCAACATCACTCGGCATCAGGGAAATACAAATCAAAACCACAATGAGATACCACCTCACACCAGTCAGAATGGCTAAAATTAACAAGTCAGGAAACAACAAATGTTGGAGAGGATGCGGAGAAAGGGGAACCCTCCTAACTGTTGGTGGGAATGCAAGCTGGTGCAGCTGCTCTGGAAAACAGTGTGGAGGTTCCTCAAAAAGTTAAAAATAGAGCTACCCTACGACCCTGCCATTGCACTACTGAGTATTTACCCCAAAGATACAGATGTAGTGAAAAGAAGGGGCACCTGCACCCCAATGTTCACAACAGCAATGTCCACAATAGCCAAACTATGGAACCTAGATGGCCATTGACAGATGAATGGATAAAGAAGATGTGGTCCATGTATACAATGGACTATTACTCAGCCATCGGAAAGGATGAATACCCACCATTTGCATCGACGTGGATGGAACTGGAGGGGATTATGCTGAGTGAAATAAGTCAAGCAGAGAAAGGCAATTACGGAGTTTCATTCATGTGTGTAACAGAAGAAAGCACAGAGGATCATAGGGGAAGGGAGGGAAAACTGAATGGGAGGAAATCAGAGAGGGAGACAAATGATGAGAGACTCTGGACTCCGGGAAACAGACAGAGGGTTTCCGGAGGGGGGGGGGGGAGGGGATAGTTGGGGGATGGGCATTAAGAAGGGCATGAGATGGGATGAACACTGGGTGTTATATGCAACTGATGAATTGAACACTACACCTGAAACTAATGATGTACTCGAAGTTGGCTAATTGAATTTAAATTAAAAAAAAAATCCCAGCAGCCCAAATTCACAGGACAGCACTGAAAGTTGCTGGGAGTGTCCGGGGGAAAGTCTGCGAGGGAGTAACAGGGAGGAGACAGTCTGAACCAGGAACAGCATCAAACTGTCATCAAACAACTACCGGGAGCCAGATGACGCGCTATACTAGCACTAGCGACACAGCCTTGACCAAGCGGATTGCACGAGCTTACACGCCGGCCACGAAAATGCATATTTGCAAAGTCTGTGTGTGACTTGTTGACCTCTCCACCAGCTCTCCTAGTAAACGCACACCACCTGCTGCTGTAGGCGCAGTCAGTTCTCATCGGCGGTCATTACGTTCTAGAAAAGTCACCAGGAACACTGAATTAGCAATTACGAGACCATTGCTGCTGCACACATACAGGGTTAGCATCCCGAAAGCTTCTGGTCACAGCATTTTGTCAACCCATCAATACATAACCTTGTTGTATGCGTGTCTCCGTTTCGGACATCTTATTCGACACGTACCGCCGATTCATCTACACTGACCTCACGCCCCGTGGTACTATTTCGCCTGAAGGAAAAGCACCGAACACCGGTGTTTCTCTGTAGGGCACAGCGCCAGCCTTCCCGCGCTGAAGAACACCAAATAGGACTTCACCAGTACACACAGGGCATATTAAATAGTCCTGGTGTCTCGAAAGAAGAAGTGCAAAAATACAAAAGACATGCTAGACCAGCTAGCATGGTCTAGCTAGCTAGACCATGCTAGAAGGACATCTGCATAGAGGAGAAGAGCTGAAACCAGAATGCAGAGCATTGGCTTGTCCGAGCCCCCAGCTGGGAGCATTTCTCAAATCTTGCGTGTTCTGTGCCTGTGCAAGAAGGACCTGGAGAAAGCCCAATGAGTATCGCTTTGGTGGCGGGGGTTGGGGGGGTGGCGGTTAGAAATACACTGAGACGTCTGAGAGGGGACCCCACGAGGTGCCGCGAAATCACACAGCCAGGAGAACGAGCAAGCGAGAGAGGAAAGGGAATTGTAGGAGGCTGGAAGACTCCCACCAGATTGAACCAAGGAGGGCGGAAAGAGACATGGGGCGGTGCTCGGTGAAAATCACAGGGACAAAAGCCCTGGAGGGAGAAGATACAAGAATGGAGGAACCCAGCGACAAGTTCTCCGAGAACTATGGAATCTCCTGTCTAGAAAGTATCAGCAGCGACCCCTCCTCGGTGCCCAGCAAACCTCCATTCCAGTCTCCGCCTCTGTAAGTCTGACTTTTAGATACTTCCTAGACGTACTTAATCATGCAGAGTCTGTCCGTCTGGGGCTGGCTACCTTCACGGAGCATTCCGCCCTCCAGGTTCACCCACATTGTCACAAATGGCAGGATTTCCTTTTTTTTTTTTTTTAAAGGTGGAGTAAAATTGTGTTGCACATATATCCCACAGCAAAGCATTGGTTATGCGAGAATGAGTTCTAGAGGTCTGCAAAGTACACTCCGTCAACGATTACACATTGTGCACTTAGAATTTCTCTAAGAGGGTACATCTTAAGCGTTCTCACCTCATGGGCACACACACCAAAGGACACAAACCTTTGGACGTGATGCACACATCTACTATCTTGATCGTGGTGATTGTTTTGAGAGTGCATGGCTTTGTCCAAACTCATAAAATTGGACTTGTTAAGTACGTCCAGGGTTTTTTGTTTGTTTATCAATCATACCTCGATAAAGCAGATCTTTAAACGACACCCACAGCATCCCACAGGAGGAGGAACACCAGAGAAGGAGTTTTGGAGCCACAGAGAGAGGAGATGTCACTTACCGATCAGGCTTGTCATCTCAGGCAACTTCCCAGATGCCCCAGTGCAGAGAACCTCCCAGAAATAGCCAGCTGCAACCCCTCCCCAGCCTGCGATTGGCCCTGGGGCCGCTCCCCAGCCTATCGGGTCTCTCCAAGCTCCTAGTTTACGGCTTCCTTCTGACTCCCCCTAGCCAGGTCGAGAAGCCACTCAGGACCCAGCTGCCACACATAATCTTGGATGCCTTCTCCAGGTGCAAACCTGTGACAACGCTCCGTCACACGTGGGGAAGCTCTTCCACTGAAGCCAGAAACACGTTGGGACAGTTTTTATGCCGCTGCTAGTTAATATCGTCTTGGCGGCGTTAGCAGATTGAATTCAAGAATTTAGCTAGCCATTCTAAATTTAAATTAGCAATTTTAAATTGGAAATTCGGAAGCACTTAGAGAAAGGGGTAAGAATTGGAAAGAAACAGATAAAACCGTACGTGCAAATGACTTGACTGCATATCAGAACCCGAAAGACTCAATGGAAAAACCACTTCCAGCACGTCTATTTATGTCATTTTCCTACATGCTGTGTTTCTGGGTCTCTCTTTGACAGGGCCTGTTACTTCCAGAACCGCGCGGGGTCCTGGCGAAACTGAGACCCTCCTTTTGCTCGGTCCAATTCATTCCAAGTAGGGGAGATGGACAGGTGTACAAGATCATCCAGCAAATCGTTCTAGATGTTTTCGAACGGGAAGCAACACGCTGGGACTGTCTCCAGTATCAGCCCTCTCCAAAACCATAATTTTCCGAAGTGGCTTGTTCTTCTGAATCTAAGGGGTTAACCGGGGAGTAGTTCTTTCTCAGATTGAAAGCACCTGTGGGGAACAAGCCTTCGAGCCCATTCCCTGGGACCTGGGCTGCTAAGTGCTTTCCAAGCTGTGCACTGCAGAGGACGATAGGATGGTAGCGCGCCAGCCCCAGCCAATGGGAGGGACGATGGAACCACGGAGCCTATTAGGGCTGGGGGCAGGGCAGACCAAGTGCTTTTCTTTGTGCTTTGGGAGATGTACTTGACAGGAAGGAGCCGGGGAGCCTAATTCCCTGTGGGGTGAGTGTTGTGTTTTTTCCCTCCTGTCCCTATCATATCCGCACATCTCACCTTCTTAGTTCCAACGGCACTCAAGTTCACCAAGCCCGCTTGGCCGGATCGAAAATGCACAGTGAAGCTAGAGATTCACCTTTGAGAACAATCGGCTCTGCTTCATTGATAAAATCCTCACCCATCTCTGAAACCCAGTCTTCCTGTCCCTGAAGTCAAGTCCGAAATTCTCAATCTTTTTTTCCCCAGCTCTCAGTAGCTGAGGGCCGAGAGACTGTGAGAGCTAGCAAATCCTGAGACCAGAAGGAAACCTCAGAGGGTCTCCAGGGACTCAGAGGTCCATGGTAGCCAGTAGCTGATAAGATTTTTAAAAAACAAAACAATGATAACAACAACAAAAACACAAGAAAGCTGTAGTCACGAAGAGGAGACAGCTAAGATTAAGAAATGCCTTGATGCCGCCTCCCCCCAGGTACAGCTTTTCAATGAAGATCATGATCAGTTTAGCCACGTGGCTTGGTGTGTAGGGCTAGGAATGAGACTTGACTCCAACTGCTGGTTTCTGTCACGGTTTTGGCCAATTTAGCTAACCTACATACTGCTCGTTTTTCTCCTTTGTAAAATGGAGGAGAAAGGATCTATGTGATAGACTACAGTCACCACTTGTACATTAGAGTCCCCAAAACTTATTCATCTTATAACTGACCAAAATCTCCCCATTTCCCCCAACCCCAAGCCCAGGCAACCCATATTCTACTCTCTGATTTTATGAGTTCAACACGCCAGAGTCCACAGATAAGTGAGATCGTACAGTATTGACCTTTCTGCATCTGGTTCATTCATAGTGTTGAAAATGGCAGGACTTCCTTCTTTTTAATGGCTGAGTCATAATCCATTGTATCTAAGCCACCTTTTCTTCATCCATTCATCCATTGATGGGCACTTAGATTGTTTCCATGTCTTGGCAATTGTGAATAATGCTGCAGAGAACATGGGGATGGAGATATATCGTCAAGATACTGATTTCGCTTCCTTTGGATGTATATCCAGAAGTAGGATCGCTGGATCATAAAGTAGTTCTATTTTTAATTTTTTGAGAAGCCTTCATACTGTTTTCCATATTGGCTGTACCAACTTACCTTCCCACCAACAGTGCCCCGGGTTCCCTTTTCTCCACATCCTCGCGTGTTGTCTTTTGTCTCTGATAATAGTCATCTTCACAGGTGTGATACATCTCGTGGTTTTATTAGCATTTCCCTAGTAAGTAGTGATGTTGAGCATCTTTTCACATATCTTTTGGTCATTTCTACATCTTCTTTGGAAAATATTGACTCAGGGCCTTTGCCCATTTTAATGGGGGTTTTGGTTCAGTCTTATGTTGCTGTTTGTTGTTTTGTTTTTGTTTTTCATTGAGTTGTATGAGTTCTTTATATATTTTGGGTGTTAATCCTTATCGCATCTACGATCTGCAAATATTTTCATCCATCCTGTAGGTTGCTTTTTCATTCTGTTGATTGTTTCCTTTGCTGTGTGCACAAGCCTTTTAGTTTAAGATAGTCTCATTGTTTTGTTTTTGCTCTGTTGCCTGAGATTTTGGTGTTATACCCCCAAATCATTGCCAAGATTAAAGTTAAGACTTTCCCATACATTTTCTTCTCAGAGCTTTACAGCTTCAGGCAATACATTTAAGTCTTTGATCCCTTTGGAGTTAATTTTTGCATATGGTGTAAGAGTCGAGTCCAATTTTGTTCCTTTGCATGTGGGTATCCAGTTTTCCCAACACTTACTGAAGAGATTATCCTTTCCCCATTGTACGTTCTTGGCTCCATTTTCAATTATTAGTTGACCATATATGCATGGATTTGTTTCTGGGCTCTAGATTCTGTCCTACTGGTCTGTGTCTGTGTTTATACCAGTACCATACTGTTTTGATTACCATAGCTTTATAATATAGCTCGAAATTGAGAAGTGTGATGCCTCCAACTTTGTTGTTCTTTCTCAAGACTGTGTTAGCTATTCAGGGTATTTTGTGGTTCCATACAAATTTTAGGATTATTATTCGTATTTCTGTGAAAAATGCCATCGGAATTGTCATAGAGATTGCATTGAATCCATAGATTGCTTTGGGTAGTTTGGACATTTTGACAATATTGAGTATTCCAATCCAAGACCATGGGATCTTTTCATATATTTGTGTCTTCAATTTTTTAATCAATGTCATATAGTTTTCAGCATACAGATCTTTCACCTCCTTGATGAAATTTATACCCACATATTTTATTCTTTCTGGTGCAATAATAAATGAGGTTGTTAATTGAATTTCTTTTCCAGATATTTCTTTTTATTTTATTTTATTTTATTTTCCAAGGTAACACTCTTCCAAGTGTTTCAAGATTCATTCAGTGTTCCAAGCTCATTGTTAATATATAGAAACACAACTGATTTTTGTGTATTTATTTTGTATTCTGCACCTTAAGTGAATTTGTCTGTTCTGACATTATTTTTGGTGGAGTCTTTAGAGTTTTCTATTTGTGAGATTGTTGTCATCCGTAATCAGAAATAATTTTACTTCTTCCTGACTTGGATGCCTTTGTTTTCTTTTTCTTGCCTCTGGCTGGGACTTGCAGTATTATGTTGAATAGAAGTGGGCGAGTGGGCATCCTTGTCTTGTTCCTGATCTTAGAGGAAAAGCTTTTGGCTTTTCATGGTCAAGTGTTATGTTAGCTGTGGGTTTGTCCTATATGGCCTTCAATATGTTGAGGTACTTTCCATTCACACCTAATTTGTTGAGAGTTTTTATTGTGAAATGATGTCGAATCTTGTCAAATACCTTTTCTGCTTCTATTGGAATAATCATATGGGGTTTACACTTCAGTCTATTGATGTGTTTTGTTGAATTTATTGATTTCTGTTGAACAATCATTGCACTCCCAGGGATAAATCCTATTTGGTCATGGCGTACGATCATTTTAATGTATTGTTAAATTCAATTTGCTGGAATTTTATTGAGGATTTTTGCATCTATGTTCATCAGATATTAGTCTGTAATTTTCTTTTCTTGTAGTATTCTTACTGGTTTTGGTGTGAGAGGGATGCTAGTCTCATAAAATGAATTTGGAAGTATTCCTTCCTCTTCAATTTTTGGAAGAATTTGAGATTAGTATTACTCTTCTTTCAGTATTTGGTGGAATTCACCAGGGAAATCATCTGGCTCTTGACTTTTCTTTGGGGGGAGATTTTTGGTTGCTAATTCCATCTCCTTACTTGTTCATGATTTGCTCATGTTTTCCATTTCTTCGTGATCCAATCTTGGTAGTTTGTACGCTTCTAGAAATTGATCCATTTCTTTTTCTTTATCCAATTCATTGAGGTATAATTGTTTTTTTTAACATCTTAATTTAATTTTATTTTTTTCAGATGTTCCAAGACATTACAACTGATATCAACAATTGATAGTGGTCTCTCATGATCCCTTGTATTTCTGTGGTACCAGTTGTAATGCCTTCTCTTTTATTTCAGATTTTGAGTCCCCTCTCTCTGTTTTTTCATGGTCTAACTAAAGGTTTGCCAACTTTTTAAAATTTTATTTTATTTTTTCAGTGTTCCAAGATTCATTGTTCATTCACCATACCCAGTGCTCCATGTTATCTTTTTTTTTATGTCATGTTAGTCACCATTAGTCATTAGTTTTTGATGTAGGGTTCCATGATCATTGTTTGCATATAACACCCCAACAACCCTTAGTTTCATTGATCTTTTCTAATGTCTTTCCTGTCTTTATTTCATTTATTTCTGCTCCGATCTGTACTATTTCCTTCCTTCTGCTAACTTGGGGCTTGGTTTGTTCTTCTCTTCCTAGTACCTTGAGGTGTAAAGTCGGGTTGTTTGAGATGTTTTTTTCTTAATGTAGGCTTTTTTGCTCACCTATCAGGAATGACAGAATCCAAGAGTGGAGGTGCAAGCTGAGTGCTTGCTTAAGCAGCGGTCGTCAGCCACAGGGCCCTTCAAAGGTCAAAAATCATTGCAGTAAGTCAAAGGAAATAAAACACTGAGTTAGTGCCCAATACACGATGACGTAAAGGAAGCATACAGGAAGTTCTCAGATGATGGGGATAAGGATTAAAAGATGGTAACAATGAAAATTCAGAGAAGCAATTGTATGTAAGCAGCAGGTTGACCAAGAAGTGAGCCCCTCTCCTGCTGGTAATGTCATTGTTTTCTTTCTTCTTCTCCACATTCCACTTCTTGTTCATGATAATCATGAAGGAAGACAAAAGAAGGACAAGACAGTGGATGGAGAGGAGTAACATGCCTTCGATTCCAGACACTTTTTTTTTTTAAGATTTTATTTATTTGTTTGAGAGAGAAAGTGAGAGAGAGCACAAGAGGAGAGAAGGTCAGAGGGAGAAGCAGACTCCCCTCAGAGCCGGAGCCCAATGTGGGACTCGATCCTGGGACTCCGGAATCACGACCTGAGCTGAAGGCAGTCGCTTAACCAACTGAGCCACCCAGGCGCCCCTGATTCCAGACACTTTTTATAAATTCCCATTGAGTCTTTAAAATCATCATTAGCCATCAGGGAAATTCAAATCAAAACCACACTGAGATACCACCTAACACCTGTTAGAATGGCAAAAATAGACAAGGCAGGAAACAACATATGTTGGAGAAGATATGGAGAAAGGGGAACCCTCTTACACTGTTGGCGGGAATGCAAGTTAGTGCAGCCACTTTGGAAAATGTCACGGACGGCGTGAGAAGTCCAAGGGAAGACAGAGAGAACGGTGGGGAATTAAGAAAGACAAGAGTCTGGAGCGCCTGGGTGGCTCAGTGGGTTAAAGCCTCTGCCTTCGGCTCGGGTCATAATCTTGGGGTCCTGGGATCGAGCCCCACATTGGACTCTCTGCTCAGTGGGGAGCCTGCTTCCCCCTCTTTCTCTGCCTGCCTCTCTGCCTACTTGTGATCTCTCTCTCTCTCTCTCTCAAATAAATAAAATCGGAAGAAAGAAAGAAAAAGAAAGAAAGAAAGAAAGAAAGAAAGAAAGAAAGAAAGAAAGAAAGAAAGAAAGAAAGGTAGATAAGAGACAGAAAGCTGGGATTGGGAGGTCTCCATGGGCTGATAACCCACAGGAGCCCCAACACGCATGAGAGACTTCATTTTATGATTCAATAACAAGGATGTTTATCAAGGAACTCAAGGTCAGACGACCACAAGTCCCACGTGGCCGCCTTGCTTCAAAACAAAAGAATTTATTCAAGCATATTTACAGAGGAACTCAAGGACCATGTCAGTTTGACCCAGAGCACTTATGTAAGCCAAACCAAATAGTGAGTGACCTGCAGGGATTGTGGGAGGTAGCCCTTGGTAAAATTCCCTTGACCGCAAGGACTGTGTCAACTTGCAGTCAGTTCCCCACAGGAAAACAATGTGGAGGTTCCTCAAAAAATTAAAAATAGAGCTACCCTATGACCCAGCAATTACACTACTGAGCATGTACCCCAAAGATACAGAGGCAGTGAAAAGAAGGGCCACATGCACCTCAATGTTCATAGCAGCAATGGCCACAATCGCCAAACTGTGGAAAGAGCCAAGATGCCCTTCAACAGACGAATGGATCAAGAAGATGTGGTCCATATACACAATGGAATATTACTCAGCCATCAGAAAGGATGAATACCCAACTTTTGCATCAGTATGGATGGGACTGGAGGGGATTATGCTGAGTGAACTAAGTCAAGCAGAGAGAGTCAGTTATCATATGGTTTCACTTACTTGTGGAGCATAAGGAATAACATGGAGGACATTAGAAGAAGGAAGGGAAAAATGAATTGGGGTAAA
>JAPYYM010002399.1:0-12317 GCA_028534135.1 Potos flavus
TGTTGATTTTGGCCATTCTAACTGGTGTGAGGTGGTATCTCAGTGTGGTTTTGATTTGAATCTCCCTGATGGCTAATGATGATGAACATTTTTTCATGTGTCTGTTAGCCATTTGTATGTCTTCTTTGGAGAAGTGTCTGTTCATGTCTTCTGCCCATTTTTTGACATGATTATCTGTTTTTTGAGTGTTGAGTTTGAGGAGTTCTTTATGGATCTTGGATATCAGCCCTTTGTCTGTAGTGTCATTTGCGAACATCTTCTCCCATTCTGTGGATTGCCTCTTTGTTTTGTTGACGGTTTCCTTTGCTGTGCAGAAGCTTTTTATCATGATGAAGTCCCAAAAGTTCATTTTCGCTTCTATTTCCTTTGCCTTTGGAGACATGTCTTGGAAGAAGTCAAGCATGGGTATTTTTAAGTGCTCCCCAGGTAATTCTCACGTACATCTAGGCTGAGATCTCTGGTCTAAGTATCCCTTACAACTTTTCCTTTCACAGAGGTGCTCTTCCAGCATAAACAGCCAAAGAAAATTTCAGGCTGCATACATTCACCCTTGTGACTCCATCAAATTATTTTCTCCTAATTGTGCCTTCAGGGATAGTTAATTGCCTGTGATATAGACTGATAATCTCAGAGAATGGGGAGGAAACAGAGTTCTTCTCATTTAACTTTCTACTTAAATGAATATCCTCCATGGCGGTCTATGGCTTTGGCACTGCTCGAAGTCTTTCAGGGGCTGGAAACTCTCTGCCGCTCAAAACAGTCAACCTCAGTGTGAGATAGTTTTCCTTGTTAGAGGTGTTTTCCTGCTATTGAACTGAAATAAATCCTTCTATAATCTCCCAAACAATTTGATTTGCCTGATCCACAGCCTCGCAGATTGTTTCGAAAACATCTGTTTTCGTGACCCAGTACATGTTCCCATGTGCACGTGCGTGCACACACACCCATTCAGACCCACGACAGGAATTTTATGAAACAGCTTTTACTGTAAATCTTGTACCTGTAAATCGATTTCATGACCCATCAATGGGTTGTTTTTTTGCAGTTTGGGAAATGCTTCTGCAGCCCATCTTTCACTAGACAAACTCTCATTCCAAAGGTTTCAGGACAGCTCTCCTGGTACCTCAGCTTTGCTGTGCCTGGTGTGATGCTGCTTCCTTCGGCTGTGTTTCAGCTAACCCCCTGCTCTGGCCAGTGTCACGCACTAGTTGAGCTGCACTGTGTGGTGTCCTCTGCGCATCAGTGGCTGAGTTCAGAGACCAGGGCTCCTCAGGGGGACAGATCTGTTCAGAGTAGAGGAAGGGAGGGTTCCTTGTCTTTTTCTAGACACTCTTTCTGGTCATGTGGCCCAAATTCAGTGGGATGTAATTTGCAACCATCTCTTGAGGAACATTGTTGATGGCTTTGTAATTGTTACGTGTCCTCCCACTTTTTCCATATTAATAATGCATTATCCTAATTAGCTACGTGTGTGTCTTTATTTTCTGAAAGACTGTGAACTCCTTTGAGGCCAAGAAGAATATTTCATTCTTTCTGTCTGTGGTGATCAGACCAACAAAATTAGTCTGTTTAATAAATTTAGAAAACTATATTCCTGGTCAAGAAACCTTAGCCTTTTAGCATTATTGCTTTGCTGGCAATTGTGCTATCAACCTTATCTGCTTACCAACACAGGGCTTGATCGCCACGTATTTACTTTGGGAAATAGATAAATTGGGTAATTTCGATGAACTTGTCACCTCAGTACTCACGCATAAGACAGTGTGGCAGGTGCTCCGTGAGATGCCTCATATTTTACAGTTTACAGCCTGACTGGGGTCACGTCACATGCGAGGTGGGTGTCAGTGAGTCGTGTGGTGGGTGAGTGCTCTCAGAGGTCACGGAGGAAAGGAAGGCCACACGGGTGGTCAGGAAAGACTTGGCTCTGGCCTTGAAGCATCAGACACATGGAGTGGAAGGTGTTTGGGGGAGTGGGTTTGGAGGGAGAAGTAAGCTATTTTAGCATCTCCCAGGCTCTACAGAATCTCTGCCATCTCCAGGAGTGACTTGGAGCCATAGGATCTGAGAAAAACTACAGGTAAAATATAGAAGAAAATCCAATTTAAATTATTTCCATAGCAAGGATCGACATCCACAGAAGGTCATAGGCACAGCTCCCCTCATCCCTACCTCCCATCTCAGCCTTCAGAGGCTCTGACTCTGACCAATGTGGTTTGTGTGTATTTCTGGAAGCTACTTCTTGTCACAGCAATGTTCAGCTTTCCAGAGGCAGTTTCAGGGCTGGTAGCTTTAGCAGTGCCTCTTTGTGACCTCCGTCAAGTTTTAGGGCAATTGTCCATAGCCACTGACCTAACTTTTTCTCTACTTTCTTTTCTCCGAGGACTCTTACGCAGATGTATTATTAAGAAATATACATTCTCCAGGCACCTGGGTGGCTCAGTCGGTTAAGCTTCTGCCTTCAGCTCCGGTCATGATCCCAGGGTACTGGGATCGAGCCCTGCGTTAGGTTCTCTTCTCAGCGGGGAGTCTGCTTCTCCCTTTCCCCTGCCGCTCCCCCTGCTTTTGCTCTCTCTTTCTCTATGTCAAATAAATAAATTAAATTAGAAAAAAAAGAAACGTACGTTTTCAAAGTATGCTACATCTACCACTCTTCAAGATCGACTTCATCTATGAGACAGTCTTCTGAGTATCCTTGTTCAGAGTAAAACAGTGACACCATCAAAATATGGCAGAAAAGCCAGATATTACATCGTCGATGTCTTACTGGAAACATTCATTCGGGGACTATCTTAACCGTGGTGTAAAATAGGGATGGAAGTACATTATGAAAAAGGCACTGTGTGTGTGTGTTACTTATCCTTTAGCAAGGGACGGGAACTACAGTTCTTAAGCAATAACAGCGAGAGAACAAACTGAGTTTGTGAGTTTGTGAGGGCTGTGAGTCAGCACCTGCTGTGCTGGCTACTGGGCGGGTATGCCTATTACCGGGAAGCAGTGCCCGCGCGCTTCTCTTAGGGTCCAGTGCTGGAATGGCAGTTTATCTCCTGGAAAGAACTGAGAAATAAAACGGCAGAGATCTGGATAATTCTTCCTATTTCTCTTTTTGCCTTGGCCGCCAGGAAGCCCAGAGCTAAATGTAAAAATATTCAATTATGTGATAACTTTATTTCGAGTTCTAAGTACAGAGACGTCCTATCTTAAATTATATGATTGCACCTTTTTAGAAAGAGTAACTTCTGCTTTTTCCTCATTACAGGGTGATACGTGTTCATTATAGGAAATGGGGAAAATAATAGATTGCCCCACCTATCAGATGTTTTCCCACCAGCCAGAGGTAGTCACTGTTGAAACCATTCTCATTTCTTCTGAGCATGCATGTCTTTATATATGTGTGTATGTATATGTATTTACAAAAATGAAATGATACCTTTCACCCTGTATTAAAACTGTTTTTTTTTTTAAGATTTATTTATTTATTTATTTGATAGAGAGAGACACAGCGAGAGAGGGAACACAAGCAGGGGGAGTGGGAGAGGGAGAAGCAGGCTTCCTGCAGAGCAGGCAGCCCGATGCAGGACTCGATCCCAGCACTCTGGGATCATGACCTGAGCCGAAGGCAGACGCCCAATGACTGAGCCACCCAGGCGCCCCTAAAACTAATTTTTTTTAGCTTAACCTTTATAATCATTTTCCATGTTGTCATATATTCCTGCACAACATTATTTTTAATGGCTAATATTTCATCATGAGGCTGTATCTTGCACATTTTGCTTGAACTCGGCTTTTTGCTATTATAAACAACTCTGTCATGTACCTTCTTGCAGCTAAAGGTCTGAGCAGATCCATAATTATTTCCTTAGAATAGAATTTCTAGAAGTGACATAAATACTTAAAATAATTAATATTTTTAAGGCTCTAGATTTATATTTCTGTGTTGCCTTCAGAAGACATGAACTAATCTATTTTATCACCTACAATTTTTGTTTTTTATTATTTATTTGTCAGAGAGAGAGAGGGCCGGAGAGCGCACATAAGCAGGGGGAGCACCAGAGGGCGAGGGAGAAGCAGACTCTCCGCTGAGCAGGGAGCCCGATTGTGATTGTGGGGTTCAATCCCAGGACCCTGGAATCATGATCCGAGCTGAAGGCAGACACTTAACCAACTGAGCCTCCCAGGCACCCATCACCTAAAGTTTTGAGAGTGGCTCTTCCCCCAACCTCCTCCAGCCATTACTTGTAACATTACTTGTTACAATCTGTATTAGGAAGCAGAATGACTGTCTTTTGGCCAGGTGTGGAAGATTTGTGAGGACCCCATGAAGCAACTATGAATCTGGACAAAATGAACAGAAACAGCCTTTTTTTTAAAAGATTTTATTTATTCATTTGAGAGAGAGCTTGCTCAGGAGTTGGGGGAGGGGCCAAAGGAGAGGGAGAAGCAGACTCCCCGCTGAGCAGAGAGCCTGATTCCGGGCTCAGTCCCAAGACCCTGAGATCATGACCTGAGCCGAAGGCAGATGCTTCACCAACTAAGCCACCCAGGCGCCCCCAGAAACAGCCTTTTTGTCACTTTGGTAATCTATCAAAAGCATGTACCAATTTGAGAAACGTTTGTTCTTGAAAAACTGCTGCACTTTGGGTAAGAGCAGTAGGAGTCTGTAGCGTTCTTGCCTGGGGCTGTCCCCATCTCTTTCCCAGCTCAGTGGGCTCAGACGTGTTGACTCAGCAAGGGAGGCCCTGTGGACCAGCCCCTGTGCTGCCAAGATCCAAGGGACTCACCCAGTTTGCGGTAGGGGGTAGGGAGGGGGCCATGTCTGCACCTTCAGGCTATTTCCAATATTCTGATCTTATAAACTACATTGAAGATAATCTTTATAACTAAAGTGGTGATATTAGTAATTATTTACAGGTTCTTAGAATTTGAGTTATGGGATCAAATTTGATACCTGTTTTCAAAACTGCCGTCCAAGATGTTTTACCAGGGAGCATTTTCACCAGCAGTATACAAGTATCTCACCAGAATTTTTTTTTTTTTTAAAGATTTATTTATTTATTTGACAGAGAGATCACAAGTAGGCAGAGAGAGAGAGGGGAAGCAGGCTCCCTGCTGAGCAGAGAGCCCTATGGAGGGCTCGATCCCAGGACCCTGAGATCATGACCTGAGCTGAAGGCAGAGGCTTTAACCCACTGAGCCACCCAGGCGCCCCTCTCACCAGAATTGTTATCTTTAAATTGAGATAAACACACATGCCATAAAAATTTATACTTTTAAATTATGCAGTTCAATGGTTTTTTAGTATGTTCACTAAGTTGTGAATTATCATCATTATGTAATTCCAAAATGTTTTCAAAACTTCACAAAGAAATCTCATACTCATTAGCAATCATTCCCTATTACCTCCTTCTCTCGGCCCCCAGAAGTCATGAATTTACTTTCTTTTTCCATGGATTTGCCTATTCTGGACATTTCATATAAATGGAATCATTCAGTATGTGACCTTTTGTGTCTAGCTTCTTTTACTTAATACGATGTTTTCAAGATTTTAAGGTTAATAATGTTTTTAAGGTTATAGCATAAATCAGTCCTTCATTCTTTTTTATGGCTGAAAAATATTCTATAGTTTGGATATACCACAGTCTGTTTTTCTGTTCATCTTCATGGAGGTTTGGGTAGTTTCCATTTTTTGGACTATTACGAATAATGCTTCTGTGAACAATCATATTCAAGTTTTTGTGTGGACTTGTGTTTTCAGGTATCTTAGGTATATACCTAGGTGTGGAATTGCTGGATCGTGTGGTTATTCTCTTTAATTTTTTGAGGAACTGCCAAACTGTTTCCAAAGCTGCTGTACCATTTTACATTCTTACCAGCAATGTTGTGAGGGTTCCAATTTCTCCACATCCTCACTGACACTTTTATTATCTGTCTTTATGCTTATGGCCATCTTCGTGGGTATGAAGTGGTATATCTTTGTGGTTCCAGTTTGCATTTTCCTAATAAGTTATGATGCCGAGCATCTTTCATGTGCTTATTGGCCATTTGTATATCTTCTTTAGAGAAATGTTTGCTCAGATCCTTTACCAATTTGAAATCAGGTTATTTGTCTTTTTATTGTAGAGTTGTAAGAATTCTTTATACATTCTGGGTACTAGACCCTTATCAGATATATGATGTGCGAATATTTTTTCTTATTCAATAGCTCGTCTTTTCATTCCCTGAGAGTATCCTTTGAAATACAAAAGTTTGATGATATCCTATTTATTTTTTTCTTTTTTCACTTGTGCTTTTGGTGTCGTATCTAAGAAACCATTGTCTAATCCAAAGTTACAAAGGTTTCGCCTGTATTTTCTTCTAAGAGTTTTATAGTTTTAGCTCTTCCATTTAGATATTTGATCTATTTTGAGTTCATTTTTGTATATGGTGTGAGTTAGGGATCCAAATTTATTCTGCATGTAGCTATCCAGTTGTCCCAGCACCATTTGTTGAAAAGAGTATTCTTTCCCCACTGATTGTCATAGCTTGTCAAAAATCAGTTGACCATAAATATATAATTTACTTCTGTACTCTCAATTATATTTTATTGATTTATAGGTCTGTCCTTAAGCCAGTATCATACAATCTTGATTAATGTTGCTTTGTAGCAGTTTTGTTATTGGGGAGCCTAAGTTTTCCAACTTTGTTCTTGTTCAGGATTGTTTTGCCTATTCTGGGTCCTTATATTTTCATATTGGACCTATAGAATGAGAAAAAATATTTGCACATCATATATCTGATAAGGGTCTAATACCCAGAATATATAAAGAATTCTTACAACTCTACAATAATATGAATTTTAAGATTAGCTTGTTAATTATGCAAAAAGCCAGCTGGGATTTGATAGGGATTACATTAAATCTATAGATCAGTTTAAGGATTATTGCCATATTAACAATATTTAGTTTTTCAATAACGAACATGGGATATTTTTCCAGTTGTTTAGATCTTCTTTAATTTCTTTTAGTGATGTTTGGTAACTTCCAGTGTTCAAGTCTTATATTTCTTTTGTTAAATTTGTTACTGAGCATTTAATTTTTTCTGGTGCAATTATCTTAATTTCATTTTTAAGTTGTTTGTTGTGTATGTTTATGTATAGTGCATAAAGATGCAATTGATTCTCATGTTTTGATCATGTATCCTGAAACCTTGCTGAACTTGGTGTCTAGCTCTAATAGTGTTTTAGTGAATTCATTTGGATTTTCTATAGAGAAGATAATATCATCTGCAAAGAGATAATTTTACTTCTTTCCAATACTGATGCTTTTTATTTCTTTTTTTTGCCTAATCGTCTTGGCTAGAAGCAACAATACAACGTTGACTAGAAGTGGTGAGTGCAGATATCCTTGTTTCTGTGTTAAGTTCCTGATTATCAAGGTGGCCAGTATTATTTATAATATTTTTTGATGACCCTTTTTATACTCTAAGTATGAGTGATGGAGTAGGAGTTGCTGATTGGTTACTCCTAGGGAAAGAACAAACAAAAATTCCCTTTTTCCTGTGCATTTGAAGGTTTGGCCTGGTAGTTAATAGAGGGAAAAAAAAGTATTTTAATTGAAGAATCTACTTATGTGACATCTAGGTGCCAAGGACTTTGATTAATGCTTTCTAGGATATAAGCATTCATTATTTAAAAACAAAACTTAAATTTTCCCTGCTAGTTTTTCCATCCTGCCTTCCATATGTTGGGCTGACCATTATATGCTTCAGGTACCGTGCTGGGATTACAAAGATTAATTAAACACACACGTGTCTTCAGGGTGCTCATGGAGAAGTGTTGGGGGAGACAGATAGGAAACAGGAAGTTAAATATTCTGGCAAGTGGTTCCCATGTAGGGTAACCTGTCAGAAGGAAACCAGTAACAGATGTGGGTTTCCCCCTTGGGTTTTTAGGTCTCAGTTTGCTGATGGAACATTTAGTTTTCACGCCACAGAATCAAGGAATTTTAGAACTGGAGGCTTGGAAATCCTCTTATCCAACTCCACCTTTTTCTTCTTCTTCTTCTTCTTCTTCTTCTTCTTTTTTTTTTTTTAAGATTTTATTTATTTATTTGACGGAGAGAGGCACAGCAAGAGAGGGAACACAAGCAGGGGGAGCGATAGAGGGAGAAGCAGACTTCCTACAGAGCAGGGAGCCTGATGCAGGGCTCGATCCGAGGACCCTGGGATCATGACCTGAGCCGAAGGCAGATGCCCAATGACTGAGCCACCCACGCGCCCCCCACAGTTTTCAATAGAAGTAGCCTCTTACTTTATTCAACAGTTGCTCTTCTCTCTCATCGGCAACTCTTCTTTTTCTGAAATGTTTTATCTCACACAAACACACACACCCTCACACAACATTTTTTCTAGGGAGGCAATCCATGTTTAGCCCACTTCTTGGCTCCATTTGTTATGTCTGGTAATATAACACCAGCCTCGGTGCTCCTCTTCAGTAAGACTCATCTAGGAGTCCTGCTTTCTCTTGACTGCGAAGAGTACTTGGCTTTGTCCTTTCTGTGGGTCTTATGACATGGACCTGAGAAGTATGGGGACATCATGCAGCTCCACATCCGCGTTACCCAGAAAGCTTGCAGGGGGCCTTCTGCTCTGTTTCATTGTACTTTGAATTTTCTTTGTAAAGAGCATATTCCATTTTAATCTTGTCAATTCAGGAGATTCACTAGGATGCATATAAAGTCCTACCTGTATGCTTGCTGTGAAGTCATCTTTCCAGAAAAGAATGAAAGTGGTATTAGCAAAAGCGATGAAATAGGCACACATCTTAACAAAGTTTACAGTTTTTATTTTATAAGTCAAGTCTGAATTGCGCAGTACATATGCTTCGATTTTTTACTTTGCTCTTTAAAAAGAAACCTTTTGTTCCAGCTTTATTATTTATTATTACAATTAAAATAAAATCAGGTTACTTTTTATCATTCCACTGGTAAAAGGGGATGCAAACCTTATGGTCTTAGGCAACAAAAGAAAATGAATCGTCCCCACAAACCTTTCAAGTTTAATTAACATTTAAACAAATATGAAGTTCTAGTTTCCTTTTTTTTCTTTTTTTATTACAATGCATTTTTTCTTTTGGTTATGTGAGGGGCTGAGATAAGGATGCAGAGCTGCTTTCTGGTTCACACTGTTTACTGCCTACGATACAGCAGCCAATTCAATCAGAAGGGAAGTAGGAAAATAACTACTCTATTTGTGCCTTGTAAGCGCTTTGTACAGTCCCCTCCAGTCCCTACGATTAAATGTTGGCTTCTCTCCTTGCCAACTTCTAAAATGAAATTAGAAAGTGAAGCAAGCAGCATTTTAAGACCAGGCACAAATAGTGTGTAGGGACAAACCCATGGAACTGAAGAATCGTGGCATGGCAGGCAGTCATTTGATTCAGTGCTGAGGGAATGCAGCAGAAAAGGAAAGGGGGTGGGAGCGGATCCTGAGAAGGTTCTGAGTCATGGAAAAGCCTCTGAGGATTCCTTCATGTTGAGGGTCAGTTGGGGTGGGGGAAGGGGAGGGGATGGATGGGTGTTTAGGGCAGAGCTTTCCCTAGTGTGTGTGATAAATGCACCAGTAAAACATACTGTCATCAAGTTACTCTTTACCTCAGTCTGAGCCCTAGGGTGGCTCTGGGACTTGCTAATGGGGAAGGGGGGAGGTTAGGGTATAGAGGGCCCTTTCTAGAAAGGAGGGTGGCACTGTGTAGAGGAAAGCGTGGACTGGCAGTCAGGACCTGAGTCCTGTTCTTGGTCCTTCTGCCTTCAGGCCGTGTGACCTTGGATGAGGTCACCTCACCCCTCTGAACTGTGGCTTCTGTACTGCAAGAGGCAGATTTGGCCTACAGCTGGGATGCCCGATCCAAATTCCCAAGCCTCCGCTGAGCCATCTCAGAGGCTGTCCCTGCACCAACGGTTGGGGTTCCTGGCCCCTACTTCCCAAAGGGAGCAGTCTCAGTTTCCCCTCTCATATTGATGCTTCTGTGAGCTGTTGTTTGAACCACCAAGTGGTCCCCAGAAAATGTCCGAAAACTCCCAATGGCCCGATTTCAAAGATGTTCTGGTTCTTGCATTCTAGGCATCTGTAACTCTGACCTCCAGTCCTCGGTGCATGTGGCAGGGATCCAGGGACACCCATCACTCGGGCGTCTCCCGCCTTTCTCAGGAGACACCAGCAACAGAAACACCACTCTTCAGGGACAGCGAAGCTGCAGCGGGGAAAGAGGTCTGTGCCTATAGGGTTTCAGCCTTGGGCTCCAGGAGCAGACCACTTCACCCCTGTCCATACAGATTCCCTGCGGCTCCAAGATTAGGGTCTGGCGACTGCATGTGGCCTGGGAGACCTGTGATTTTGAGCTGTCACCTCCATCTTGTGGCCCATGTCAGCTCTCCACAGGGGCTGTTGGGATGCGCAGCCCTGAACCTTTACTGGGTGCCCCTGAGGCTAAGGAATAATCACCTGTCAGCCTCAAGTTGCGATTCTGAGAGCCTGGCTCTCCCAGGGGCCACTTGCTGGTTTGGATTAAATAAGCCTTTTCTCCCCCACATCAAATCATCCCCTATCTGTGCCCCATCTTGGGAGTCTTTTCCTTTCACTCCTTAAGAATGCGTCTTCCTGGGGGCGCCTGGGTGGCTCAGTGGGTCAAGCCTCTGCCTTCGGCTCAGGTCATGATCTCAGGGTTCTGGGATCGAGCCCCGCGTCGGGCTCTCTGCTCAGCGGGGAGCCTGCTTCCCCCTCTCTCTCTGCCTGCCTCTCTGCCTACCTGTGATCTCTCTCTGTCAAATAAATAAATAAAATCTTAAAAAAAAAAAAAGAATGATCTTCCTCTGCCACCGACTTTCCTCCATCTCTTTGGAAATCAGAGTGCATGTACTTTTGTGTTGCCAGGAGTGAACGGTGAGGGAGTAAGCCTTCAGTTTCCCCTCTGTTTCAAGCAAATAACGTGCCTTTTGCTACTTGTCCCAAGATGCTCTGGTGAACACATAAGCCTGGGAGGAAAGGTTTGGCAGAGGAAGCCGTCATGAAAGAACTATTTTAATTGAAGAACATATAGCTGGAGACCCAGGGGTGTTGAGCAGTTTAATTAATGTTTATTAGAAATGAGGACTTGCTATTTTAAAATGAAAACTTAAACCTCCTGTCTCCATATGCATTTCTCCCTCGTGTCACTGCTCCTTTTGCCGGCTTTTTAATTTAGTGAGCTTTTATTGAGTTCCCAAGATGAGACTAGGCACCTTGTTACACACTGGGCTGACAGAGATGAGTAGGACTTAGGCCTTGCCCTTTAGGCGCTGACGGCCAGGCTGCGGAAAGGGCTAAGCCGATGGTAATAGTGCAAAGCGGTCCGTGCTTTTTTGGAGAAGGTCCTCGAAGTTGGGAGAACTCAGTATGAGTAGCCACATGCCCTTGGCTGGGGACAGAAAGTAGTTTCTGCAGGAGGAACCCTGGGACCTGTGTCCTAGAGGATGACCTCGAGGGGGTCAGAAAGGAGAGGGAGGGCACTCTGGGCAGAGGAAGTGGTGAGTCCAAGGTTCGAGGGAGTTGGGGAGTTTGGTGAAGTGTAGGGGCTCAGTGTGCTTGGGGCAAACCTTGAGGGAGGAGTGAGGAGGAGAGAGAGCAGGAGCCTGGATGGGATAAGCAGGGACCAAGCTGTGAAGGACCTGGAATATTTTACCAGTGTACTTGTCAGTTTGGATTTCATCCCGGGGTATGAGAGGCCACAGCTAGATTTCAGGCAGCTTGGGACAGGAGGGTTTGCAAGGCTGTTTAGCATGGCGGTTATGGGCAAGGGCTCTGGATGCCTGTGACTGGTGACTGGGGTTCAGTCCTGCCTTTACCACCTTCCGGTGTGGGTAGGTTACTTAACTGTGTCTCTGTTGCCTCCTCTTTAAAATAGGGATGAAAATCCTATCTGTCTTCTAGGGTCCTTATGAGGAATGAATAAGTAAATTCACCTAAAGCTCTTACAAAAATGGGTGCATAGGAAGCACTTATTAAAATTTAGTTATCATTTTTTGGGTTGCGGCCTCTTGTGTCTTCCATGAACAGTCTCCTTAGACTGTGTATCAGGTAGCTGTTCCATAATAATGCCGGATAAAAAATGCTCTAGAACACAGTGGCTCAGAACAGCAGTTACTTATTAAGGCGCTTGCAATTGCAGTCGGCTCCGGGGTTTGGCTGGTCTTCACTGGGCTTGACTGAGCAGGCGTGCCTCCAGCTGTGACCCAGCTGGGCATGCAGGATGGGTTTTCATCTGCTTCACAGGGGATCCAAGCTGAGGGCAGCAGCTACCTGGGGCG
>JAPYYM010000024.1:0-20974 GCA_028534135.1 Potos flavus
TCCAATACCCTCAGTCTGTTGCTCAGAGTTCACAGTCTCTCATGGCTCATTGAGAAGCTTTCTCATCTGTGTTTCAACAACATGGAACTACCCTATGCTTCCTCTGAGAAAGTCTGTGGAGAACAAAATGTTCTCCTATTCCCCTCCTTCATGAAGATAGAAGCGATTTCAAATGCACCTGGGGAATCATGAGGAAGGCGATCTAGATTGAACTCTGAGAAACAAGTCGGTAAAGAACGGACTTCTCAAGGAATTCTTGTTTCCACAAGATAGAGGAGATATCCAGTATACATATGGTAGTATAGGGAAGGTGCCATGTCACAGACACTTAGTAAAAAGTCTGTGGAGAATGCAATGTTCAGTGAGCAAGTTTATGCACGTGTGAAGCCTTTTAGCATGTATGTGCTTAAGAAAGAGGAAAGTGCCCTCTCCTTCCCTCTGAGAAGTCTGCGTAGAAAACAACATTCAAGGAACATGGGCTTCCTGAAATAGAAGTATTGTCCAAGGCACGTGTAGAAACGTGAGGAACCTGGTGCAGACTTCACTCTGAGAAATGAGCCAGCAAAGAATGAAATTCTTAAAGAGTTCTTTCTTTCAGAACATAGATGCCATATCATATATATGTGTGATAGTAAAGGGAAGATGCCATGTCCCTGATGAATATATCCTAGTCTCTGGAGTGTGCTCCTGTCAGCAACCTCGTTTTTACAGGGAGAAGCTTTCTAGCACATCTGGGCTAAAGAAACAGGCAATGACACTATGTTTACTCTAACAAAGAGGTCTGTGGGGAACAAAATTTCAAGCAGATTTTTGCTTCTTTAAGAAGAAGAGTTTTCAATGGGATGGGGGCGGTGGTTAAGGGGAAATTGCCACAGATTTAATTGTGACAAACAAGTCTGTGGAGAATGTAACTCTCAACTAATTCTCATTTCCAGAAGATAGATCTGTAGAAACAAGTGTGTGGAGAATGCATCATTCAGTGAACAACAAGATTCTTCATGGGAGAAGCCTTCCAAGTTATATGTGTTTAGGCAACAAGAATATGCCTTATTAAAAAAAAAATTATATATATATATATATATACACACATATATATACACCCTATCCTTTCCTCTGAGTAAGAAATTTGTGCAGAACATAACTTTTAAAGAACCTCTGTCTCCTGAATATAGAATCTTTTCAAATATACGTGTGGTATCATGAGGAAACTGCCGCATGTGCTGTTGTGAGAAAGAAGTCTGTGAAGAAAAACAGTCTCAGCGTATACTTATTTCCAGAGGAGAGAGGCAATATCAAATATGTGTTGTAGTAGAGGGAAGGTGCCATGTCTCTTACCCATAGAAAGAAGTCTGTGTAGAATTCCACTTGCAGTGAGCAACAAGTTCCTTGAAAGGAGAAGCCTTCTAGCATGCATGTGTTTAAATAACACTAAAGTGCCCTATTCACCTGCCTGAGCATGTGTTCTGTGGAGAACATAATGCTACAGTAATCTCCTGATTCCTTAGTAGAAGTGTCTTCAAAAGCACAAGTGGAATCATGAGGATACTGCCTTTAGTTGACCTCTAGAAACAAGTCTTTGCAGATAGGAAGTGTCAAGTCCCCTCTTGTTTTGAGAAGATAGCAGCAATATCAAATAGCTGCTATGAGGTCGCATAAGGAAGGTGCCATGTCAATGACGTGGAGAATGAAGTCTGTGCAGAAAGAAGTCAAGTGGAATGTTACTCTCAACTTCTTTTTGTTTCCTGGAGAGCAGTGATATCAAATATATGAGTGGTCGTGAAGGGAAGAACAATGTCCTTGAAGTGAAGAAACAAGTCTGTTGAGAATGTTACTTCGAATGGACAAGATCCTTCAAAGGAAAAGCCTTCTATCTGGTATGCCCTTAAGGAACAGGAAACGACCCTTTCTTTCCCCCTCAGAAGACGTCTGTGAAGTACACAACATTCCTAAACCTCTGCTTCTGGAAGTTGATGCATTTTCAAAAGGACATGAAATCATTACACAACAGCCACACATTTATACCTGAGAAACAAGCGTGTGGAGAATGTAATTCTCCACATATTCTTGCTTCCAGAACATAGATGGAATATCAAATATATGTGTGTTAGTAGAGGGAAGGTGCCACGTCCCTGATGTGTACAAAAAGGTCTGTGAAGAATGCAAATTTCCGGGAAAAACACGGTTCTTTAGGAGAGAATTCTTGAGCATGTATTTGTTATAGCAACTGGAAAATGCCTTATCTTTCCATCTGAGAAAGAAGTCTATGAAGAATACAATGCTTATGGAAACTCTTGGTTCCTGAAGTTAGAAGACTTTGCGAATGGAAGTTTGGAATCATGAGGAAACCACCGCAGATTTAACTCTGAGAAAAATGTCTGTGGTAATGCAACTCTGAGCGAATAAGTTACTTCAAGGGAGAAGCCTTCTAGCATATATGTGTTTAAGAAACAGGACAGTGCTTTCTCCTTCCATTTTAGAAAGCAGTCAGTGGAGAACACAACATTGGAGTAAACTAGGACATCCTAAAGATAGAAACATTTTCAAATGTATGTGTGGAATCAGAATGAAAACACCTCTAAAAAATGTGTGAGGAATAGATTTCTCAACTTATACTTGTTTCCAAAAGATTGAAGCAATATCAAATAGATGCGTGGTAGAACTGGAAAGGCGCCATGTGCCTGATACCTAGCAACAAGTCTGAAGACGTGTACCTTTCATAGAACAATGCTTTTCTTCAACCGAGAAGCCTTCTGGCCTGTATGTGTTTAAGCCAATGGAAAGGGCTCTCTTCTTTCCTTGGAGAAAGAAATCTCTCTGGAATACATCACTCAAGGAAATACTTGCTTTCTGATGATAGAGGCGTTTTCCAAAGGAAGTGTGGAATCACGAGGAAACCACCATAAATTTAACACTAGAATCAAGTCCATGGAGAAAGGCACTCTCAAGTCCTTTCTTGTTTCTAGAAGATAGCATCAATATCAAGTATATGTGTGGTAGTAAACAGATGGTGCTATATCCCTGATGCAGAGAAACAAGTGTGTGGAGAATGCAACATTCAGTGAACAACAAAATTCCCCAAGGGAGAAATCTTCAAATATCTGTGTGTTTCAACAACACGAAATTTGTTTTATCCTTCCTTCTGAGAAAGAATTCTGTAGAAAACACAACCTCGATGGAAATTCTTGTTTCATTTTGATAAAAGTGTTGGCAAAAGGTGTGGGACCATGAGGAGACCAAGGAAGATTTAACTCTGAGGAACAAGTCTGAAGAGAGTGGAATCAACAAGGATTTCTTGTTTTCAAACAATTGAGATGATATCAAATATATGTGTTGTCATATAGGGAAGTGCCATGAGCCTGACGCATAGGAACAAGTCTGGGGAGAATGCAATTTTCAAGCAACAAGAAGATACTTCCAAGCCAAGCCTGCTAGCATGTGCATGTTTCAGCAGCAGGAAAGTAGTCTCTGTATAACCCAAGGTTTAAATAACTTCTTGCTTCCTGACAATAGATCTATTTTGCAAAGGAGATGTGGAATCGTGTGGAAATGGCCACACATTTCACTCTTAGTAACCAGTCTGCAGATACTGTATCTTTCAAACATTTTCAATTCTGGAAGGGAGAGATGATATCAAATTATGCGTGGTAGTCTACATAAGATGCCCTGTCCCTGAAGGATAGAATGAAGTCTGGAGAAAATGCAGCTATCCATCTAGAATGAGAATCTTCAAGGGAGAAGCCTTTTAGAATACATGTTTTTGTGACACTTCAAAGTGCCCTGACTTTCCCCCAAGAGAGGAGTCTGGGGAGAACCCGATGTTGAAGTAATCACTGGCTATAGGGATACAGAGGCGATTTCAAATGCACATGTGGAATCATGAAAATATTGTGGTTGACTTATCTCTGGAAAGAAGTCCTTGCACAAAGGGATGCTCATCTACCTACATATCTACTGAATTGTAGCGTTATCAAATGTTGTTTCCTCATTAGGGAAGGTGCCATGTCCCTCACGAGTAGCAAGAATTCTCTGGGAAATGCATTTTTCTGTGAACAACAGGTATCTTCCTGGGAGAAACTTTCCAGCCTCTGTGTGTTTAAGCAACACGGATGTGCCCAATTCCTGCACAGAGAAAACGTCTGTGGGAACACAACGTTCAAGCAATTACTGACATCCTGAAGAAGGAAGCCTTTTGCAAGAAATGTGCAGATGATCTGGATACGACCTCAGACTTCCCTATGAGAAATGCATCTGTAGAGAATGGAATTCGCCATAATTCTTGTTTCCAGAAGGTCAAGGTGACATGAAAACTAAATGGTAAAATAGCAATGGTGTCATGTCCCTGAAGCATAGAAACAAGTAGGGGACAATGAACTTTTTACTGAACAACACATTTCTTCAACAGAGAAGCCTTCTAGCCTGTATGTGTCTAAGCTCCTGGAAACTACTCTTTTCTGCCCTAGGAGAAAGAAGTCTGTAGAGAACACCAAATCGAAAATTCTTGATTTCTGATGATAGAAGTGTTGGGAAAAGAGGTGTGGGATCTCATGAGGGTGAGGAGATCAAGGAAGATGTAACTGATAAACAAGTCTGTGGAGATTGGTGTTCTCAAGTTTTTCTCATTTCAAACAATTGAGACGATATCAAATACACATGCAGTATTTTAGGGAAGGTGCCTTGAGCCTAATGTGTAGGCACAAGTCTGGGGAGAATTCAATGTTTAGCCAACAATAAGATAGTTCCATGGGGGAACCTTCTAGCATGTATGTGTTTCAGCAGCCTTCTCATTCCAGTGCCTTCTCATTCCCCTGAGAATGTGGTCTCTGGACAACACAAGGTTCAAGTAACCTCTTGCTTCCTGAAGATAGAACAATTTTGCAGCAGAAATGTGGAATCATGAGGAAACCACCACACATTTCACTCTTAGAAACCAGACTGTGGAGAATGTATCTTTCAACACAATTCTTTTTTTTTTTTAAGATTTTATTTATTTATTTGACAGAGAGAGATCATAAGTAGACAGAGAGGCAAGTAGAGGGGGTGGGGAGCAGGCTCCCTGCTGAGCAGAGAGCCTGATGCGGGGCTCGATCCCAGGACCCTGAGATCATGAACTGAGCTGAAGGCAGAGGCTTAACCCACAGAGCCATTCAGGCACCCCTCAATACAATTCTTGATTGCAGAAGGCAAGACGATATCAAATATATGTGTGATAGTGTATGGAAGATGCCCTGTCCCTGAAGGGTAGAAACAAGTCTGTGAAAATGCAACTTTCAGCATAGAACAAGAATCTTCAGGGGAGAAGCCATCTAGAGTAGATGTGTTTTTGACACTTCAAAGTGCCCTGTCTTTCCTCTGAGAGACAAATCCGTGGAGAACACATGTTCAAGAAATCTCTGGGTATCAGAATACAGAGGTCATTTCAAATGCATGCATGGAAGCTTGATGATACACCATTGACATTACTCTGGAAACAATTTCTTGCAAAAAGGGACCCTCATTGACCTACTTATTTCTGGAAGACTGTAGCGATATCAATTATAAGTGTGGTAAGATAGGGAAAGTGCCACATCCATGACGAGTCACAAGATGTGTCCTGGAATGAATTTTTTTTTCTGTGAAAAACAAGACTCTTCTTGGGAGAAACCTTCCAGTGGCCATGTGTTTAATCAACACGAATGTGCCCAATCCCTGCTAAGAGAAAGCATCTGTGGAGAACACAACTGTTAAGTAATCTCTGGCTTGCCAAAGAAGGAAGCATTTTCCAATAAAGCTGAAGATCCTGAGGAAAAGATATCAGACTTCCCTCAATGAAACAAGTCTGTGGAGAATGGAATTCTCCATTATTTCTTATTTCCAGAAGATGGAGGCAACATGAAAACCACATACAGTAGAAGAGGAATGGTGCCATACCCCTGAAGCAGAGAAACAAGCCTGGGGACAATGTACCTTTCAATGAACAACACGTTTCTTCAAATGAGAAGCCTTCCAGTCTGTATGTCTTTAAGTCATTGGAAAGTGTTCTCTTCTTTCAATGGAGAAAGAAGTCTCTGGAACACATTGTTCAAAGAAATACTTAATTTCACATGACACATGCATTTTCCAAAGGAGGTGTGGAATCATGAGGAAACCACCATCAATTTTACACTAGAATCAAGTCCATGGAGGAAATCACTCTCAAATACCTTCTCGTGTCCAGATGATAGCATCAATATCAAGTATATGTGCAGTTGTATACAGATGGAGCTCTGTCTCTTTGGCAGGGAAAGAAGTGTGGGGAATGCAAAATTCAGTGAAAAGAAGATTCCTGAAGGGAGAAACCCTCAAGTATGTGTGTGTCAACAACATGAAATTGTCCTAAATTCCCCCTGAGAAAGAAGTCTGTAGAGAACACTAGGTTGAAGAAACTTCTTGTTTCCTGATGATAGAAGTGCTGGCAAAAGTAGGTGTGGGATCATGAGGAAACCTGTGGGGATTTAAGTCTGAGATACAAGTCTGCAAAGATTGGAAATCAAAATTTTTTCTTGTTTTAAAAAACATTGAGATGATATCAAATATACGTGTGCTAATATAGGGGCTGTGAAACGGGCCTCACACATAGGAACAAGTCTGGGGAGAATTCAACATTCAGCCAACAACAAGATAGTTCCAGGGGGAACTATCTAGCATATGTGTATTTGAGGATCAGGCAAGTGCCCTCTCCTTCCCCTGAGAAAGTAGTCTGTAGACAACCCATGGTTCAAGTAACCTCTTGCTTCCTGAAGATAGAATCGTTTTGCAATGGAGATTTGGAATTGTGAGGAAACCACCACAATTTCACACTGAGAAACCAGTTAGTGGAGAATGTATCTTTCAACAGATTTTTGATTGCCGAAGGGAGAGACAATATCAAATATATGTGTGGTAGTCTACGAAGATTCCCTATCCCTGAAGGATCAAAACAAGTCTGTGGAAAAGGCAACTTTCAGTGTAGAACAGGAATCTTCAAGGGAGAAGATTTCTAGAATAGATGTGTTTATGACCCTTCAAAGTTCCCTGTCTTCTTTCCAAGAGTGAAGTCTATGGAGAACACAACATTCAAGTAATCGCTGGGTTTTGGAATACGGAGGTCATTTCAAATGCGTGTGTGGAATCTTGAGGATACACCACTGACATTACTCTCAAAACAATTCCTTGCACAAAGGGACCCGCATATACGTACTTCTTCCTGGAAGACTGTAGAGATATCAAGTATATGTGTGGTAGAATAGGGAAGGTGCCATATTCCTCACGAGTTGCAGGAGTCTCCAGGGAATGCAGTTTTCTGGGAACAATGACTCTTCATGAGAGAAACCTTCTAGTGACTCTGTGTTTAAGCAACACGAACATGCCCAATGCCGGCTCAGAAAAATCATCTGTGGAGAACACAACTCTTGAGTAATCTCTGGCTTGCCAAAGAAGGAAGCGTTTCTCAGTGAAGCTGTAGGTCCTGAGGAAATGACCTCAGATTTCCATCTAAGAAACAAGTCTCTGGAGAATGTAGTTCTCCATTATTTCTTGTTTCAAGAAGATGGGGACAATATGAAAAACATGTATGGGAGATTAGGAATGGTACATATCCCTGAAGCAGAGAAACAAGTCTGGGGACAATGTACCTTTCAATGAACAACACGTTTCTTCAGTTGAGAAGTCTTCCAGCCTGTATGTGTCTAAGCCACGGGAAAGTGCTCTCTTCTTCCCTTGGATGAAGATGTCTGTGTGGAACACATCTTTCAAGGAAATAACTGTTTTCTCAAGATAGAAGCATTTTCCGAAGGAGGTGTGGAATCATGAGGAAACCACCGTGAATTTAACACTAGAATCAAGTCCGTGGAGAAAGGCAATCTCATTTACCTTCTTCTTTCCAGAAGATAGCATCAATATCAAGTATATGTGCAGTTGTATATGGATGGTGCTCTGTCCCTGATGCAGAGAAACAAGTGTGTGGAGAATGCAAAATTCAGAGAAGAACAAAATTCCCCAAGGGAGAAACGTTCAAGTATGTGTGTACTTACACAACACGAAGTTGTACTATCCTTCCCTCTGAGAATGAAGCCTGTAGAGAACACAACCTCAAAGGACCTTCTTGTTTCTTGTTTCTTGTTTCTTGATGATACAAGTTGGCAAAAGGAGGCATGGATCATGAGCAGACCAACAAATCTTTAACTCTAAGAAACAAGTCTGGGATATTGGAATTCTCTTTTCTTGTTTTCTAAAAATTGAGATGATATCAAATATGCATGTGGTAATATAGGAAAGGTGCCAAGATCCTGACACTTAGGGAGAAATCTGGGGAGAATTCAATGTTCATCCAACAATAAGATAGTTCCGTGGGGGAATGCCATCTAGCACGTGCGTGTTTCAGCAGCCAGAAATTGCTATTTTCCCCCAAGAAAGTACTCTGTGGACAAAACGAGGTTCAAGTAACCTGTTGCTTCCTGAAGATAGAAACGTTCTGCAACAGAGATGTGTAATTGTGAGGAAACTGCCACATATTTCACTCTTAGAAATCAGTCTGTGGAGAATGTATTGTTCAACACATTCTTGACTGTGCAAGGAGAGATGATATCAAATATATATGTGTTAGTCTATGGAAGATGCCCTGACTCTGAAGGATAAAAACAGGTCTGTGAAAATGCAACTTTCAGTGTAGAACAAAAATCTTCATGGGAGAAGCCTTCTAGAATAGATGTGATTTTGACATGTCAAAGGGCCCTGTCTTTCCCCTGAGAGAGAAGACTATGGAGAAGACAACATTCATGTAATCTCTGGGTTTCGGAATACAGAGTTTATTTCAAATACATGCATGGAATTTTGAGGATACACTGTTGACATTACTCTGGAAACAATTCCTTGCAAAAAGGACCCTCATTGACCTAATTTTTTCTGGAAGATTGTATTGATATCAAGTATATGTGTGGTAGGATATGGAAAGTGCCATATCTGTGATGAGTCACAAAAAGTCTCCAGGGAATGCATTTTTTCTGTGAGCAACAAGACTCTTCAAGTGAGAAACTTTCAACAACACTGTGGTTAAGCAACGTAAATGTGCCCAATCCCTACTACGAGAAATCATCTATGGAGAACACAACTCAAGTAATCTCTAGATTGCTGAAGAAGGAAGTCTTTTCTAATGAAGTTGTAGATACTGAGGAAACAAATTGAGACTTCACTCTGAGAAATGAGTTCCTTCACCAAGGGAGGAAAAACCCAGAAACTTCACCCTCTCCCTCAGAACTATTGGATATGGACATAAATAGTATGTCAGAAAGAGAATTCAGGGTAACAATTATCCAGGCAATGGCTAGGTTGGAGAAAATCATTAGTTGGACAATATAGAATCTCTAAGGGTGGAAATGAGAGCCAATAAGGCTGAAATTTAAAATGTTATCAATGAGATCCAATCTAATCTAAATTCTCTACACCTAGGGTAACCAAAGCAGAAGATAGAATGAGTGGACATACCGATAGAATGAGAGGACAAGTTGATAAAGAAGAAAGATCGGGACAAAGACTGGGACAAACTGCTTAGAAATCATGATAACAGAATTAGGGAAATAAATGACGCCATGAAACTTTCCAAGGTCAGAATTATTAGAATCCCTGGGGTGTGGAGAAAGACAGAAGACTAGAAGATATAGCTGAACAAATCTGGATGAAAATTTCCCCGACCTGGGGAATGGAACAAGTGTTCATGTCCTAGAGGCAGAAAGGACACCTCCAAAGATCAACGAGTCTAGAAAGACATCCAGACACTTGATTGTGAGATTCATGAATTATAATTTTAGACAAGAGGTCCTGGGGGCATCTAGGAAGAAGAGATTCCTCATGTACAGAAGAACACCCACCAGAATAACATCAGACCTGTCCACAGAAACCTGGCAAGCCAGAAAGGGCTGGCAAGATATATTCAGGGCACTAAATGAGAAGACCATGCAGCCAAGAATACTTGATCCAGCAAGGCTGATATTCAAAATGGATGGAGAGATAAAGAGCTTCCAAGACCAGCAAGAATTAAAAGAGTATGTGATCACCAAGCCAGCACTATGAGAAATATTAAAGGGAGACCTTTAAAAGTAGAAAACACCCATGAGTGACATAGAACAGGAACTTACAATCTATAGAAACAAGGACTTCACAGGCAACACGATGTCAATAAATACTTATCTTTCAATAATTACTCTCAACAGGAATGGCCTAAATGCTCCCATAAAAGAGCACAGGGTTGCGGACTGGATAAAACGACAGGACCCGTCCATAAGAGACACATCTAGAACCTAAAGATACATTCAGACTGAAAGTGAAGGGATGGAAAAACATCTTTCCATCATTCCCCCAATGGGCCTAAAAAAAAGCTAGGGTAGTGATTCTCATATACGTTAAATTAGATATTAAGCTAAAAACCATAGTCAAAGACACAGAAGGAAACTACATCATTCTTAAAGGGTCTATCCTCCAAGAAGATCTAACAATGAATCTTGTAACACTGAAAAAATAAAATAAAAGTATTTGGGGGAAAAAAAAAACAAGAAGATCTAACAATAGTAAATATCTATGCCCCCAATATAGGGGCACCCAACTACATAAGCCAACTGTTAATCAAAATATTCATATTGATATTAATACATTAATTGCATGAGATCTTAACATGCCACTCTCAGTAACAGATAATCCAAGCAGAAAATCAATACAGAAACAAGAGCTTGAAATGACACATTGGACCAAATGAACCTCATAGATATATACAGAAGATTCCACCCTAAAATAACAGAATACTCACTTTTCTCGAGCATACAGGGAACTTTCTCCAGAATAGACCACATACCGGGTCATAAATCAGGACTTAACCGACACCAAAAGATTGAGATGATTCCCTGCATATTCTCTGACCACGTGCTTTGAAACTAGAACTCAACCACAAGAAAGTTTGGAAGGAATTCAAACACTTGGAGGCTAAAGGACAACTTGCTCAAGAATGTTTGGATGAGCCAGGAAATCAAAGATGAACTTAAACAATTCATGGAAACCAAGGAGAATGCAGACACATCGGTCCAAAACCTATGGGATACAGCAAAGGCGGTCCTAAGGGGGAAATACCTAGCCATCCAAGCCTCACTCAAAATAATTGAAAAATCATGAATACACCAGCTCTCTTTACATATCAAAGAACTGGAAAATCAACAACCAATTAAACCAACCTCACGCAGAGGAAGGGAAATAAGATTAGAGAAGATATCAATGAGTTAGAAACTAGAGAAACAGTAGAACGCATCAACAAAACCAGAAGTTGGTGTTTTGAAAGAATCAATAAGATCGATAAACCACTGGCCAAACTAATCCAAAAAAAAAAAAAAAAAGAGAGAGAGAGAGAGAGAACCTAAAATAACAAAATTATGAATGAAAGGGGTGAGATCACGACAAATCCAAAGGAAATAGAAACAATCATCAGAAATTATTATCAACAGCTCTATGCCAATAAGTTAAGCAATCTAGAAGAAATGGATGCATTTCTAGAAACCTATAAACTTCCTAGACTGAGACAGGAAGAAATTGACAACCCAAATAGATGAATATCTAGTAATGAAATTGAAGCAGTGATCAAAAACCTCCTAAAAAACAAGAGCCCGGGACCTGACGGATTCCTGGGGAATTCTACCAAACATTCAAAGAAGAAATAATACCTATTCTCCAGAAATTGTTTCAAAAATAGAAACAGAGGGAAAGCTTCCAGACTTTTTCTATGAAGCCAGCATTACCCTGATCCTCAAACCAGGCAAAGACCCCATGAAACAAGAAATTTCAGACTAATATCAGTGATGAATATGGATGCCATGATTCTCAAGAGGATCCTAGCTAGTAGGATCCATGAGCACATTAAAAAGATTATTCACCCTGACCATGTGAGATTTATTCCTGGGATTCAAGGGTGGTTAAACATTCACAAATCAATCAATGTGATAGAACATATCCATAAGAGAAGAGAGATGAACCACATGGTCCTCTCAATTGATGCAGAAAAAGCATTTAACACAATACAGCAACCGTTCCTGATTAAAACTCTTCAAAGCATAGGGATACAGGGAACATTCCTCAACTTCATAAAGTCTATCTATACAAAGCCCACAGCAAAGATCATTCTCAATGGGGAAAAGCTGATAGCCTTTCCTTTGAGATCAGGAACACGACGAGGATGCCCACTCTCGCCGCTTTTCTTCAACATAGTAGCAGAAGTCCTAGCAACAGCAATCAGACAACAAAAATAAAGAAAAGGTATTCAAATTGGCATGAGGGAGGGCAAGATGGTGGAGAAGTAGGAGACCCTGTGACAACTGGTCCCCTAAAGTGAGCTGGCTATCTAGCAGAACATGTCGAATACCTTTGAAATCAGCCTGAGAAGTAAAATTTTTCACTTCTGGATCTCTACAGGAGCAGAAGACAGCAGTGGAGAGGTAAATCAGAGTGGGAACACTCAAATCTATATCGAAGGATAAATGGAAGGGGGAGGGAGCCACCAGAAGTGACCCAAGGACAGTAATACCCCAAAGGAAAGTGCTCTGTGGTTGGGGACCAGCATTAACTTAGAGTCCAGTTAAAAACACTTAAAAAGAGCTAAAGATCTTAAGTAGCAACTAGTGGAAGTGGGTGGTCATGGGCATGGGTCTAAGCCCACATTCCCAGGAAGGACACCACTTGAGTCAAAGAGAGACTGGTGGGGGTACAGTCCGTAGTCCATGAACCTGCAGCTTTCCGCTTCTTGCGCCATTTTGTGGGTGGGGCGCACTCCTGCAAGCGCCTTAGAGAGCCTGGTTGGGTCCAAGAGCCTTCAGCTTTTCTCTGTGTGCAGCACTCTGACTGAGTGCACTCCCGCAAGCTCTTAAGAGACCAGGTGGGAGCCCTGGCCGGCAGTCTCTAGGACCACAGGACACCCGCCACCTGCCGCAGGATCTGGGTACTCCCTGTAGGCGCCAGAGGGAACCCTGCCTGATCCTGGCAATGGAGGCACCAGAAGTGAATTTCCTAGGCAAATATCGCTTCCAGCTGTGGTAGAGAGAGGGAGCAGAGGCTATCGAGGATGGTGGCGGGGGTGTGCACCACCTGTGGCAGGCTGCAGTGTAGTAGAGATTGCAGAGGCGAGACTGTATTCTGGACCACCCAGAGGGAGCAGACTGAGTCTTCTCTGTGACATGAAGTTCTGGGTACAGACAGATTCCTTGCTTGGACTCACCAAAAAGGTGAAAAAGCTACAAAAGAGCAAAAATCTCCAGAGAGCAAAAGTCTGAGAAACCGGTTTCCACAGATCCCGGCCCCCTGATTTGGTGTTAGAGTGTCTTAACCCAAGCAAGATTGACTGGAAAACAATGCGGCAGGCCCTTCCCCCAGAAGACAAGCCAAAAACAAGAGGACAATAAATACAGGGTCCCCATAAAACTATAACCCCAACATCAGGGGAAATCAATATATCGAGCTCCTGATAATACCCTAAAACCTGTATATTTCATAGATACAAGATTTTTTCTTTATTTTTTTCTTATGCACTCATTCTCATGTTTCTTGGCTTTTTAAATTTTTTTAAAACTACTTAACATTAAAACTAGAGACTTAAAACAATGATAAACCCAGGAAGACCCAAAATAACCTTCCTCGCCCACATCAAGGAGTTATAACCATCTTACCCTTTTCTCAGTGTTTCTGTGTATTTGCTTTTTTTTCTGGTATTATACAAATCTTATTCTTGGGGTTCATTCTGACTAAGTTCTTTTATTTATTGTCATTTACTTTTGTCGGTCTTTATGTTTGTTCGTGTTTCTTTATAAACCATATAAATCTTATTTTGGGGTTCCATTCTGGCTGGGATTTCTTCTTTTCTCTTTCTCTCTCTCTCTCCCTTTTTTAATCTTTATTCTTTCTTTTTGGTGGTGAATTCCAATTGCTCCAAAACCTGCCAGGGTGCACCATGCCTGGATCATGGGTGATATATTCAGCTATACATCCTCTCATCCACTTCTCATCAAAATGACTAGGAGGAGGAACACCCAACAGAGTAAAAACCCAGAGACAGCACCCTCTCCCTCAGAACTATTGGACATGGACATAAATAATATGTCAGAAAGGAAATTCAGGGTAACAATTATCCAGAAAATGGCTAGGGTGGAGGAAAACATTAATGACAACATAGAATCTCTAAGGACAGAACTGAGAACCAGTATGGCAGATGTTATAAATGCTATCCGTGAGATCCAATCTAATGTAAATAGTCTAACACCTAGAGTTACAGAGACAGAGGATAGAATTAGTCATCAAAGGGATAAGATGGTTGAGAGGAAAGGTCAGGAGAAGGGCTGGAACAAACTCCTTAGGAACCATGAGCACAGACTTAGGGAAATAAATGATGCCATGAAAAATTCCAATGTAGAATTATTGGGATCCCTGAGGTGATGGAGAGAGAGAGAAGACTAGAAGATATAGCTGACAAATTCTAGATGCAAACTTCCCCAACCTGGGGAATGGGAGAAGTGTTTGTATCCTAGAGGCAGAAAAGACACCCACCAATATCGAGTCCAAGAAAATCAGCTAGACACATAATTGTAAAATTTGCAAATTATAAATTTAGACAAGAGGTCTTGAGGGCAGCTACAGAGGAAGACCCATCAGAATAACATCAGATCAGTCCACAGAAACCTGGCAAGTCAGAAGGGCTGGCAAGACATATTCAGGGCACTAAATGAGAAGAACATGCAGCCAAGAATACTTGATCCGGCAAGGCTGACATTCAAAATGGATGGAGAGATAAAGAGCTTCCAAGACAGGCAAGGATTAAAAGAGTATGTTACCACCAAGCCAGCACTACAAGAAATATTAAAAGGGGTTCTATAAAAGTAGAAAGAACCCATGAGTGACATAGAACAGAATTTACAATCTATAGAAACAAGCACTTCAGAGGCAACATGATGTCAATAAAAACTTATCTTTCAATAATCACACTCAACGTGAATGGCCTAAATGCTCCCATAAAACAGCACAGGGTTGCGGACTGTATAAAACGACAGGACCCATCCATACGCTGTCTACAAGAAACACTTTTGGAACCTAAAGATACATTGAGACTGAAAGTGAAGCGATGGAGAATCATCTTTCATGCCAATGGGCCTCAAAAGAAAGCTGGGGTAGCGATTCTCATATCAGAAATACTAGATTTTAAGGTAAAGACTGTAGTCAGAGATACAGAAGGATGATACATCATTCTTAAAGGGTCTATCCTCCAAGAAGATCTAACAATAGTAAATATTTATGCCCCCAATATAGAAACAGCCAACTACATAGCCAACTGTTAATCAAAATAAAGAGTCATATTGATATGAATACATTAATTGTAGGAGATCTTAACACGCCACTCTCAGTAGCAGACAGATCATCCAAACAGAAAATCAATAAAAAAAAAAGCTTTGAATGCCACACTGGGCCAAATGGACCTCATAGATATATACAGAACATTCCACCCTAAAACAACAGAATACTCATTCTTCTCGAGCGCATATGAACTTTCTCCAGAATAGGCCATATACTGGGTCACAAATCAGGACTCAACCCATATGAAAAGACTGAGAGGATTCCCTGCATATTCTCAGACCACAATGCTTTGAAACTGGACCTCAATCACAATAGAAAGTTTGAAAGGAATTCAAACACTTGGAGGATAAAGACCACCAACCTGCTAAAGAATGGTTGGATCAACCAGGAAATCAAAGATAAACTTAAACAATTCACGGAAACCGATGAGAATGAAGACACATCGGTCCAAAACCTATGGAACATGGCAAAGGCAGCCCTAAGGGGGAAATACATAGTCATCCAAGCCTCACTCAAAAAAAGTAAAAAACCGCAGATACACCAACTCTCCTTACACCTTAAAGAACTGTAGATTCAGCAACAAATTAAGCCAATCCCATGCACAAGAAGGAAAATAATCAAGATTAGAGCAGAGATCAATGAGTCAGAAACTAGAGAAACAGCAGAACACATCAACGAATCCAGAAGTTGGTTTTCTGAAAGAATCAATAAGATCAATAAGCCACTGGCTAAACTGATCCAAAAGAAAAGAGAAAGGACCCAAATTAACAAAATTATGAATGAAAGTGAAGAGAGCATGACTAATCCAAAGGAAATAGAAATAATCATCAGAAATTATTATCAACAGCTATATGTCAATAAGTTAAGCAACCTAGAAGAAATGGATGGATTCCTGGAAACCTATAAACTTCCAAGACTGAAACAAGAAGAAACTGACAACCCGAATAGATCAATATCTAGTAACAAGATTGAAGCAGTGATCAAAAACCTCTCAAAAAACAGGAGTCCAGGACCTGACGGATTCCCTGGGGAATTCTACCATACATTTAAGGAAGAAATACTACTATTCTCCTGAAACTGTTTCAAAAAAATAGAAACAGAAGGAAAGCTTCCAGACTCTTTCTATGAAGCCAGCATTACCCTGACCCCAAAACCAGACAAAGACCCCATCAAAAAGGAGAATTTCAGACCAATATCCCTGATAAATATCGATGGCAAGATTCTCGACAAGATCCTAGCTAATAGGATCAGCACATTAAAATGATTATTCACCATGACCATGTGGTATTTATCCCTGGGAAGCAAGGGTGATTCAACATTCGCAAATCAATCAATGTGATAGAAGAAAAAAGAGAAAAGAGAAGAACCACATGGTCCTCTCAATTGATGACGAAAAAGCGTTTGACAAAATTCAGCATCCATTCCTGATTAAAACTCTTCAAAGTATAGGGATAGAAGGAACATTCCTCAACTTCATAAAATCCATCTATGAAAAGCCCACAGTGAATATCATTCTCAATGGGGAAAAGCTGACAGCATTCCCTTTGAGATCAGGAACACAACACGGATGCCCACTTTCACCACTCTTGTTCAACATAGTACTAGAAGTTCTAGCGACTGCAATCAGACAACAAAAAGAAATAAAAGGTATTCGAATTGGCAAAGAAGTCAAACTCTCTCTCTTCTCAGATGACATAACACTTTATATGGAAAACCCAAAAGACTCTACTGCCAAACTACTAGAACTCATACAGCAATTCAGTAATGTTGCATGATACAAAATCAATGAACAGAAATCAGTTGCTTTCTTATACTCTAGCAATGAAAATATAGAAAGTGAAGTTATAGAATCAATTTCATTTACTAATGAACCAAGAACTGTAAGATACCTGGGAATAAATCTAACGAAAGAAGTAAAGGATTTGTACTCAAGGAGCTACAGAACACCATGAAAGAAATTGACGAAGACACAAAAAGGTGGAAAAGCATTCCATGCTTATGGATCGGAAGAATAAACATTGTCAAAATGTCTATACTGCCCAGAGCAATCTATACTTCCAATGCCATCCCAATCAAAATTCCACCGGCATTTTTCAAAGGGCTGGAACAAACAATCCTAAATTTGTATGGAACAGAATTGCTAAGGAAATGTTGAAAAAGAAAAACAAAGCTGGGGGCATCACATTGCCTGATTTCAAGCTTTACTACAAAGCAGTGATCACCAAGACATCATGGCACTGGCACAATAACAGACACATGGACCAGTGGAACAGATTAGAGAGCCCAGATATGGACCCGTACTCTATGGCCAATTAACCTTGAACAAAGCAGGAAAAATGTCCAGTGGAAAAAAGACAGTGTCTTCAATAAATGGTGGTGGTAAAATTGGACAGCTATATGTAGAAGAATGAAACTTGACCATTCTCTTACACCATACACAAAGATAAACTCAAAATGGATAAAAGACCTCAACGTGAGGCAGGAATCTATCAAAATCCTAGAGGAGAACATAGGCAGTAACCTCTTCGACATCAGCCCCAGCAACTTCTTTCAGGACATGTCTCTAAAGGCAAAGAAAACAAAAGCAAAAATGAACTTATGGGACTTCATCAAGACAAAAAGCTTCTGCACAGCAAAGGAAACAGTCAACAAAACAAACAGGCAACCCAAGGAGTGGGAGAAGATATTTGCAAATGCCACTAGACAAAGGTCTGATATCTAAGATCTATAAAGAACTCCTCAAACTCAACACTCAAAAAACAGATAATCACGTCAAAAAATGGGCAGAAGACATGAACAGACACTTCTCCAAAGAAGACAAACAAATGGCTAACAGACACATGAAGAAATGTTCATCATCATTAGCCATCAGGGAGACTCAAATCAAAACCACACTGAGATACCACCTCACACCAGTTAGAATGGCCAAAATCAACAGGACAGGAAACAACAAATGTTGGAGAGGATGTGAAGAAATGGGAACCGTCTTACACTGTTCGTGGGAATGCAAGCTGATGGAGAAACTTTGGAAAATTGTGGATATTCTTGAAGAAATTAAAAATAGAGTTACCCTATGACCCTGCAATTGCACTACTGGGTATTTACCCCAAAGATGCAGATGTAGTACAAAGAAGGGCCACATGTACCCCAGTGTTCATAGCAGCAATGGCCACAATCACCAAACTGTGGAAAGAGCCAAGATGTCCCTCAACAGATGAACAGATAAAGAAGTTATGGTCCATATGTACAATGGGATATTATGCCTCCATCAAAAACAATGAATACCTAACTTTTGTATCCACATGGATGGGACAGGTGGAGATTATGCTGAGTGAAATAAGTCAAGCAGAAAGATTCAGTTATCACATTTTTTCACTTATGTGTGAAACGTAAGTGAGCATACAGAAAAACATGGAGGACATTGGGAAAAAGAAAGGAGGGGTGAATTGGGGGAAATCAGAAGGCGAGATGAACCATGAGAGACTATGGACTCTGAGCAACAAACAGGGTTTAGGAGGCGATGGGGGTGGAGTATTCTAAGCCTGGTGGCTCTTCAAAGTATAGGGATAGAGGGAACATTCCTCAACTTCATAAAATCTATCTATGAAAAGCCCAAAGTGAATATCATTCTCAATGGGGAAAAGCTGACAGCCTTCCCTTGAGGATACAAAATCAATGCACAGAAATCAATTGCTTTCTTATACACTAACAATGAAAATATGGAAAGGGAAATTAGAGAATCAGTCCCATTTACTATAGCGCCCTGCTGATATCTTGAGATATCTCATGCCAATTCATGAGATATGTCAAACCCTAATCACTGATATAAACTGCTCAAATACCTTACCTGCAGAAACTGATAATAAACTTTTGTTGTTGTTGTTTTTTTAATAAAGAAAAGACATGATACCTAAAACTATAGAACATAACAACAGAATCATGATAAAACAATATATGAACACCAATGAGTAGTCAAAAACTTCCCAAAAAAGAAACCTCCAGAATCTGATAGCATTACTGTTGAAGTCTACAGTTAATTCTATAGAATTAACTTAATTCTATTAATTAAGTTAATTCTATAGAATTAACATGAATGCTTCTCAAACTTTCCCAAAAAGTATAAAAGAATACTTCTAAACTATTTTTACAAAATCAGCATTACCCTACAACCAGAACCACACAAGGTTGACACAAGATAAGAAAACTGAAGGACAATATCCTTAATGAACATAGTTGAAAATAACCTCAAAAATATTAATAAAACAAATTCAATAACAGTGAAAAAGATTATTAAGTGGAATTTATGATCAAGTGGAAGTTATTCCAGGGATGCAAAAACATCTGCAAAGCAAACAACATGATACAAAACAAAATAAAGTATAAAAATATGACTTGTCCAGTTGCAAAAAAAAAAAAAAGCATTTGAACAGAATTCAAAGATAATTCATGATAAAAGCTCTCAGGAAAGGAGGAGGAGCAAGATGGCGGAGAAGTAGGAGGCAGAGATAGTGACTGATCACAGAACTTCAGCTAGATAGTTATCAAACCACTCTAAACTGCAAACTTAGCAGGAGATAGAAGAGAAGAAGAACAGCAACTCTAGGAACAGGAAATCGACCACTTCGCGGAAGGTAGGACGTGCGGAAAAGTGAATCCAAAGCAACGGGAAGACAGACCACAGGGGTAGGAGCCAGCTCCGGCAAGGCGCAGAGCAGCGGAGCACAAAATCAGAACTTTTAGAAATCTGCTGCACAGCCTGGAGGCTGCCAGAGCGCAGCGTCGGGGCCTCCAGACTCAAAGAGCAGCAGGTGGGACGAGTGGTGACTTCTCCACCTGCGTTAGCACCGTTGGCTCGCGCCCTATGCCCTGCGCGAGGGGGAGAAAATCGGAGGCGCCCTCCGCCCAGAGGCTGGAGAGAACACGGCCGCTTGGGGCAGGAATCTGAGTGCACCGGCGCGGACCAGGAGCCCAGACAGCAGTTGCGGCACAGGCAGCCACCAGAAACCAGTTTCCTAGACCTCGTGGCTTTGATCTCCGGAGGGTGCAGAGGCTACTGAGGGCCTCTCAGGGACACTGGGACGGTGGCTGGGGTGCGCACCGACTGTGGCGGGCTGCGTGAGAACGGTGCTTGCAGAGGGGAGCAGACGGAGGCTTCTCTGGGATGCGGAGGTCTGGGTATGGGCAGACTCCTTGCTTGGACTCTCTGAAAAGGCGAAAAAACTGCAAAAGAGTGAAAACCTCCAGAGAGCAGAAGCCTGAAAAACTGTTTTCCACAGAGCCCAGCCCCTCGATTGGGGGGCAGGGCGACTCAACCCAAGGAAGATTGACTTGAAAACAACGCGACAGGCCCCTCCCCCAGAAGACAACCCAAAAACAAGAAGACAATAACCACAGGGCCCCCGTAAAAATATAAAACCCCTACAGTAGGGGAAATCAATATATTAAGCTCCCAATAATACCCCAAAAACCGGTATATTTTATAGATACAAGATTATTTTTTTCTTTCTTTCTTACTTTTCTATATTTTCTTTTTTTTTTTCACTCATTCTCATGTGTCTTGGGTTTTTTTTTTAATTTTTTTTTAAACTACTTAACATTACACCTAGAGGCTTAA
>JAPYYM010000024.1:21474-39162 GCA_028534135.1 Potos flavus
CTTGTTTTGTGGTTGTCTTCTGGGGGAGGGGCCTGTCGCGTTGTTTTCCAGTCAATCTTATTTGGGTTGAGTCGCCCTGACCCCCAATCAAGGGGCTGGGCTCTGTGGAAAACAGTTTTTCAGGCTTCTGCTCTCTGGAGGTTTTCACTCTTTTGCAGTTTTTTCGCCTTTTCAGAGAGTCCAAGCAAGGAGTCTGCCCGTACCCAGACCTCCGCGTCCCAGAGAAGCCTCCGTCTGCTCCCCTCTGCAAGCACCGTTCTCACCGCAGCCCGCCACAGGTGGTGTGCACCCCCAGCCACCGTCCCAGTGTCCCCGAGAGGCCCTCAGTAGCCTCTGCACCCTCCGGAGATCAAAGCCAGGAGGTCTAGAAAACTGGTGGCTGCCGGCGCCGCGACTGCTGTCCGGACTCCTGGTCCGCACCGGTGCACTCAGATTCCTGCCCCAAGCGGCTGTGTTCTCTCCAGCCTCTGGGCGGAGGGCGCCCCTGGTTTTCTCCCCCTCGCGTGGGGCATAGGGCACGAGCCAACGGCGCTAACACGGGCGGAGAACCCACCACTCGTCCCACCCGCTGTTCTTTGCGTCTGGAGGCCCTGACGCAGCGCTCTGGCAGCCTCCAGGCCATGCAGCAGATTTCTAAAAGTTCCGATTTTGTGCTCCGCTGCTCTGCTGTTTGCTGGGAGCCGCCCCCTCCCCCCCCTGCGGTCTGTCTTCCCGTTGCTTTGGATTCACTTTTCCGCACGTCCTACCTTCTGGAAAGTGGTCGATTTTCTGTTCCTAGAGTTGCTGTTCTTCTTCTCTTCTATCTCCTGCTAAGTTTGCAGTTGTTTAGAGTGGTTTGATAACTATCTAGCTGAACTTCTGTGTTCACTATCTCTGCCTCCTACTTCTCCGCCATCTTGCTCCTCCCCCCAGCTCTGCTGCTTCTAATCCTTTGCAGGAGCCCCCTGCAGCAGCCACCTTCATCACTGCCTTATCAACAGCTCTGTCCCTGGGCCTTCAAGTCTGCATATCGCCTACCTTCCAAAACATGATCTGCTTTCTGCTTGTAGAGTGGTGCTTTTTCTTTGACACCCACTCTCTTTGATTTCTCAGGTGTTCACAGTGTTTTGATAACTCTCTAATTGTATTCTTGGGAGGACTCAAATGTTCCATCCCCCTACACCTCCACCAGTTGGACTCCTCCTCCATCCTCTCCACCCTGGAATTCTTTCCTGAATTTCTCTTTCTGCATCTTCCTCCTTGGTGGAGAGAAATGGGACCAACCTCTGTACTTGGGTGGTATATCCTGCAGCTTGCCTAAATTTGTTGATGCCTTCCTGCAAATGATTTGGAGGAGTCACTTGCGTTTCCTTTATTTGGTCTCCTTTTTTATAGTGAGGGAGATGAGGGGGAGGGCCCAAGGAAAAGGGAGAGAGAGAATCTCAAGCAGGCTCCACACCCAGCACAGAGCCCAATGCCTGGCTCCATCTCACAACCCAGAACTTCATGACCTCATGCCTGTGTGCTCCAGAGTCCCTCACTATAGCGACTGACCCTCCCAGACACCCCTTTTGGGGTTTTCTATATAGACTGTTATGTCATCTGCAAATAGTAACTCTTCTTCCTGAACAATATGGCTGATTTGTTTCTTTCAGTTGTCTCCTTGCTGTGGCTCGGACTTTCGTTACTATGTTGAATAGAGTGATGAGAATGAAAAAAGTAAAAAATAAATAACAGTTGTGAGAGTGGACATGTTGCCTTGTTCTCAACTGCAGGATGAATGCTCTTGGGTAAGATTGTCCTCAAGGGTTCTTCATAGGTGGCCTTGATGATTTTTTATTTTCATGTCTATTCCTTCTAATTCTACTTTGGGGAGGGTTTTGATCAGGACTGGATGTATTCCTTGGACAAATGCTCTTTGGGGATCTCATGCAAGGAGCACATGATTCTTATCCTTTCTTCTATTGATGTGATGTATCCCATTGATTGATGTATGAAGATTGACCCATGCTGGCAACCCAGGAAGAAATCCCACTGGTGTGTGATGAATGATTTCTTTCACATATTGGTTCAATTCAGCATGCTGCTATTTCCTTGAGGATCTTTGCTGGTATCTTCCTCCGAGGCATGATTCCCTTTTTTGCTTTTGTAATGGTGTCTTTTATAGTGGTGGTTTTGTGAGCAGGGTCCTTCTGGCCTCCCAGAATGATTTCTGAAGTTTTCTTACGATTTCTCCTGCTTGGATTAATTGGAGAAGAATAGGTATCAGCTCTTCCTGACATGTCTGGGAGAGTTCCTCTGTGAAGCCATCTGGTCCTGGACTTTTGTTTTTTGGGCATTCTTGGAGAATGAATTCCATTTCTTTGCTGGTTATTGGTCTATTCAAATTTTACATGACTTCCTGTTTCAGCTCACATCCTCCATATATTTCTAGAAAATTTTCCACTTATTCTCCATTACCCAGTTTGTTGGTGTGTCATTTTCATACTACTTCTCTCTTAGACTTTTTGATATTTCTGAGGTGGTGGATGTTACCTCTCCTCCCTCTGTGCTTTTATTGATTGGATTCATCTCTCTTGTTTTCTTCCTGAGCCTAGAAGAGTATCAAATTTATTAATTTTTCCAGAGAACGATTGCCTTGTTTCATCGATTGCTTCCATTGCTCTTTTAGGCTCTATATCATTTACTTCTCCTCTAATCTTTCTTGTTTGTTTGTTTGTTTTTCCTCTACTGTTTTTAATTTTTGTTTTCTCTTCCTTGTCAATATTCTTTAGGTGAGAATTTAGGGTAGAGCTTGAATTCTGGAATTGTGATGCCCCTGGCTTTGTTTTGTTTTTAAGATTTCATTTGGCTATTTGGGGTCTTTTCTCGTTCTCTACAAATTTTCAGGTTGTTTGTTCCAGCTCTGTGGAAAAAGCTGATGGTATTTTGATAGGGATTCCATTGAATGTATAGATTGAATGTAAAGGGCAGCATAAACATTGTAACAATACTTGTTCTTCCAATCCATGAGCATTGAATTTGTTTCCATTTCTCTGTCTTCTTCAATTTCTCTCATAAGAATTCTCTAGTTTTTGGAGTACAGATCCTTTATGCCTTTGGTTAGGTTTATTTATTCCTAGGTATCTTATGGTTTTTGGTTCAATTGTAAATGTGATCAATTCCATGAGTTACCTTTCTTCTGCCTCATTGTTAGCATATAGAAATGTACGTAGCTAACTTCTGTACATTAATTTTATATACCTATTATGGCAATATTTCGGAAGAGTCTTTTGGGTTTTCTACCTAAAGAATCATGGCATCTGGGAAAAGTGAGCATTTGACTTCTTTACTGATTTGGATGCATTTTATTTTTTTATTGTCTGATTGATGAGGCTAAGACTGTGTTGAACAACAGTGGCGAGAGTGGACATCCCTATCATGTTCCTGGACTTAGTAAAAAGCTCTCAGTTTTCCCGCATTGAGGATGATATTTGCTGTGGGCTTCTTGTATATGGCTTTTATGACATAAAGTTATGTTCCCTTTATCCCAACAGTGTGGAGGTGTTTTTTTTTTTTTATTCAATAAAGGATACAAAATCATATTCAATTATTATTCTGTATCTAACAAGAGGATTCTGTAGTGTCTTATCTTGTAATGGTGTGTCACGTTGATTTTTGAATATCGAACCATCCCTGCAGCCCAGGAGTAAGTCCCACTGGGTCATGGTGAATAATTATTTTAATGGATTTTTGGATCATTTATATGTATCTTGGTGAGAATTTTGGCATCCATGTTCATCAGGGATATTGGTCTGTGATTTGTGGGGTCTGTGTCTGGTTTTGGGATCAAGGTAATGCTGGTGTCATAAAATGAGTTGGAAATTTTCCTTCCATTTATGTTTTTTGGAACAGTTTCAAAAGAATGGGTGTTAATTCTTTATATATATGTATTTTTATTTTTTTACATCTTAACTTTATTTTGTCTTTCTTGGTGTTCCAAAATTCATTGTGTTTGCACCACACCCAGTGCTCCATGCAATACCTGTCCTCCTTAATACCCTCCAAAAGTCTTACTTAACTCCCCACCCCTCTACCTTCCAAAACCCTGAGTTTGTTTCTCAGAGTCCACAGTCTCTCATGGTTCATCTCCCCCTCCAATTTCCCACAATTCACTTTTCCTTTCCTTCTCCTAATGTCCTCCATGATATTCCTTATGCTGCATATGTGATAATTCACTCTCTCTGCTTGACTTATTTCTCTCAACATTTCCTTAGTAATTCGGTGTCTTTCCTAGTTCCATACAAATTTAAGGATTGTTCGTGGCAGCCCTTTGAAAAATGCTGGTGGAATTTTGATCGGGATGGCATTGAAAGTATAGATTGCTCTGGGCAGTATAGACATTTTCACAATGTTTATTATTCCGATCCATAAGCATGGAATGCTTTTCCACCTTTTTGTGTCTTCTTCAATTTCTTTCATGAGTGTTCTGTGGTTCCTCAAGTAGAGATCCTTTACCTTTTTGGTTAGGTTTATTCCCAGGTATTTCATGGTTCTTGGTGCAATAGTAAATAGGATCGATTCTCTAATTTCTCTCTCCTTATTTTCATTGTTAGTGTATAAGAAAGCAACTGATTTCTGTTCATTGATTTTGTATCCTGCAACATTACTGAATTGCTGTATGAGTTCTAGTAGTTTGGAGGTGGAATCCTTTGGGTTTTCCATATAAAGTATCATGTCACCTGCGAAGAGAGATAATTTCATTTCTTCTTTGCCAATTTGAATACCTTTTATTTCTTTTTGTTGTCTGATTGACGTTGTTAGGACTTCTAGAACAAGAGTGGCAAGAGTGGACATCCTGATGTCCATGTTCCTGTTCTCAAAGGGACGGCTCTCAGCTTTTCCCCATTGAGAATGATATTCACTTTGGGCTTTTCATAGATAGATTTTATGAAGTTGAGGAATGTTCCTTCTATCCCTATACTTTGGAGAGTTTTAATCAGGAAAGAGTGCTGTATATTGTCAAATGCTTTTTCTGCATCAATTGAGAGGACCATGTGGTTCTTCTCTCTTCTCTTATTGATTTGTTCTATCACATTGATTGATTTGTGAATGCTGAACCACCTTGCTTCCCACCTGGTCATAGTGGATAGTCTTTTTAATGTGCTGTTGGATCCTGTTACCTAGGATCTTGTTGAGAATCTTGGCATCATGTTCATCAGGGATATTGGTCTGAAATTCTCCTTTTTGATGGCGTCTTTGTCTGGTTTTGGGGTCAGGGTAATGCTTCATAGAAAGAGTCTGGAAGCTTTCCCTCTGTTTCTATTTTTTGAAATAGCTTCAGGACAATAGGTATTACTTCTTTGAATGTTTGGTAGAATTCCCCAGAGAATCCATCAGGACCTGGACTCTTGTTTTTTGGAAGGTTTTTGATTACTGCTTCTCGTTACTAGATATTGGTCTATTCGGGTTGTCAGTTTCTTCCTGTTTCAGTCTTAGAAGTTTATAGGTTTCCAGAAATGCATCCATTTCTTTTAGGTTGCTTAACTTATTGGCATAGAGCTGTTGATAATAATTTCTGATGACTGTTTCTATTTCCTTTGGATTAGTCGTGATCTCCCCCCTTTCATTCATAATTTTGTTAATTTGGGTCCTCTCTCTTTTCTTTTGGATTAGTTTGGCCAGTGGCTTATCAATCTTATTGATTCTTTCAAAACACCAACTTCTGGATTCGTTGATGTGTTCTACTGTTTCTCTAGTTTCTAACTTGTTGACTCTGCTAATCTTGATTATTTCCCTTCTTGTGCATGCGGTTGGCCTAGTTGGTTGTTGATTTACCAGTTCTTTAATGGGTAAAGAGAGCTGGTGTATTCAGGATTTTTCAACTGAGTGAGGCTTGGATGGCTATGTATTTCCTCCTTAGGACCACCTTTGCCGTGTCCCATAGGTTTTGGACCAATGTGTCTTCATTCTCATTGGTTTCCACGAATTGTTTAATTTCTTCTTTGATTTCTTGGTTGATCCAATCATTCTTGAGCAGGTTGGTCTTTAGCCTCCAAGTGTTTGAATTCCTTCCAAACTTTTTCTTGTGGTTGAGTTCCAGTTTCAAAGCACTGTGGTCTGAGAATATGCAGGGGATTATCTCAATCTTTTGGTATCGGTTAAGTCCTGATTTGTGACCCAGTATGTGGTCTATTCTGGAGAAAGTCCCATGTGCATTCAAGAAAAATGAGTATTCTGATGTCTTAGGGTGGAATGTTCTGTATGTATCTATGAGTTCCATCTGGTCCAATGTGTCATTCAAAGCTCTTCTTTCTTTATTGATTTTCTGCTTGGATATTTGGTCTGTTACTCAGAGTAGCATTTTAAGATCCCCTAAATTAATATATTCCTATCAGTATCACTCTTTATTTTGCCTAACAGTTGGCTTATGTAGTTGGCTGCTCGTATATTGGGGACATAAGTATTTACAATTGTTAGATCTTCTTGTTGGATAGATCCTTTAAGAATGATGTAGTATCCTTCTGTGTCTCTGACTACAGTCTTTAGCTTAAAATATAATTTGTGTGATATGAGAATCACTACCCCAGCTTTCTTTTCAGGCCTGTTGGCATGAAAGATGGTTCTCCATCCCTTCACTTTCAGTCTCAATGTATCTTTAGGTTTCAAATATGTCTCTTGTAGACAGCATATAGATGGGTCCTATCGTTTTATCCAGTCTGTGACCCTGTGCTTTTTTATGGGAACATTTAGGCCGTTCACATTGAGAGTGATTATTGAAAGATAAGTTTTTATTGACATCATGTTGCCTGTGAAGTCCTTGTTTCTATATTGTCTCTTCAAGTTTCTGTTCTATGTTACTCTTGGGTTCTTTCTTCTTTTATAGAATCCCCCTTAATATTTCTTATAGTGCTGGCTTGGTGATCACATACTCTTTTAAACCTTGTCGGTCATGGAAGCTCTTTATCTCTCCATCCATTTTGAATATCAGCCTTGCTGGATAAACTATTCTTGGCTGCATGTTCTACTCATTTAGTGCCCTGAATATGTCTTGCCAGCCCTTTCTGGCTTGCCAGGTTTCTGTGGACAGGTCTGACGTTATTCTGATGGGCCTTCCTCTTCTCCCTAGGTGCCCCAGAACCTCTTGTCTAAAATTATAATTCATGAATCTCACAATCAAGTGTCTGGATGTCTTTCTAGACTCATTGATCTTGGAGGGGGGTGTATCCTTTCTGCCTCTAGGACACAAACACTTGTTCCATTCCCCAGATTAGGGAAATTTTCATCCAGAATTTGTTCAGCTGTCTCTTCTAATCTTCCGTCTTTCTCCACCCCCTCAGGAATTCCAGTAATTCTGACACTGGAATGTTTCATGGTATCATTTATTTCCCTAATTCTGTTCTCATGGTTCCTAAACAGTTCCGGCCCTCCTCCTGACCTTTCTTCTCTATCAGCTTGTCCTCTAGATCACTCATTCTATCTTCTGCCTCAGTTACCCTAGCTGTTAGACTGTTTAGATTAGATTGGATCACTGATAGCATTTTTAATATCAGTCATATTGGCTCGCAGTTTCGCCCTTAGAGATTCTATGTTGTCACTAATGTTTTTCTCCAAATTAGCCATTGCCTGGATAATTTTTACCCTGAATTCTCTTTCCAACATACTGTTTATGTCCATATCCAATAGTTCTGAGGGAGAGGGCACAGTCTCTGGGTTTTTCCTCTGATGAGTGTTCCTCCTCCTAGTCATTCTGATGAGAAGTGTTTGAGGGGATATATAGCTGAGCATATCATCCACGATCCAGGAAATGTGCACCCTGGAAAGTTTCAGAGCAATTGGAATTCACCACCAAAAAGAAAGATAAAAGAAAAAAAGAGAGAGAGAAAGAGAGAGGGAAAAAAAAAAAAGAAATTCCAGCCAAAATGAGCCTTAAAAGAAGATTTATAAGGTATATAAACAAACATGAACAAATATCATGACTGACAAATGTAAGTGACAAGAAAAAAGAAAGAACCCAGCCAAAATGAATAAGATTTATATAATACCAGAACAATACAAATACACAGGAACACTGACAGTAAAACAAGATTGGAGGGTGGTTATAAATCCTTAGTGTGGGTGAGGAAAGTTATTTCAGATCTTCTTATATATATTGTTTATTAAGCCTCTAGTTGTATATTAAGTAGTTTTTAAAAATTAAAATAACAAGAATCATGAGAATGAATTTTTAAAAAACGTGTATCTATTAAATATACAGGTTTTATGAGAATACTGGGAGCTTAATATATTGTTTTCCCCTGGTGTGGGGTTTCACAGTTTTATGGGGACCCTGTGGTTTTTTTCCTCTTGCTTTTGGCTTGTCTTCTGGGGGAGGGGCCTGCTGCGTTGTTTTCTAGTCAATCTGCTTGGGTCGAGTAGCCCTGCCAGCTATCAAGGGGCTGGGCTCTGTGGAAAGCACTTTCCAGGCAAGGTATACCCTGGAAAGTTTTGGAGCAATCAGAATTCACCACCAAAAAGAGAGTAAGAGAAAAGAGAAATCCCAGCCAAAATGAGCCCCAAAAGTAAGATTTATAAGGTATATAAACAGACATGAACAAACAAAAAGACTGACAATAGTAAATGACCAGAAAAAAAAAGAACCCAGCCAAAATGAACCCCATGAAAAAGATTTATGTAATACCAGAACAAAAACAAATACACAGAAACACTGACAGAAGAATAAGATGGGAGGGTGGTTATAAATCCTTGATGTGGGCGAGGAAGGTTATTTCAGGTCTTCCTGGGTGTGTCTTGTTATCTTTGTTAAACGACTCAACTTTCCTGAGATACAGGGAAATTAAAACTGCTTTGTATATAGGGGTAGTATTGAATAGGGAAAAAGGATTATCTTGAAACTTATATCTATATATATGTTAAAAAAAAGAAAAGAAGGAAAAAGAAAAAAAAAGAGACAAGTATATGTATGAAAAAAGTTCAAGTTAAAAGGTTATTATGGGATATGTTGTATTAAGCCTCTATTTGTAATGTTAAGTAGTTTTTAAAAAATTAAAAGTAAAAGAATCGTGAGAACCAGTTAAAAAAAGAAAAACAAAAAAACCGTATCTATGAACTAAATAGGTTTTAGGGCAATACCAGGAGTTTAAAATATATATTTTCCCCCTGATATTGGGGTTTTACAGCTTTATGGGTACCCTGTGGTTATTGTCCTCTTGCTTTTGGCTTGTCTTCTGGAGGAGGGGCCTGCCGCATTGTTTTACAGTCAGTCTTGCTTGGGTTGAGTTGCCCTGCCAGCTATCAGGGGGCTTGGCTCTGTGGAAACTGGGTTTTCAGGCTTTTGCTCTCTGGAGGTTTTTTCTTTGGTGGCTTTTTGGGGCTTTTCCAAGGATCAGAGCAAAGAAAGTATCTGTTTGCACCAGACCTCCATCTCAGAGAGAAGCCTCAGACTGTTCCCTCTGAGTGGTCACGAACACACAGACTCCCCCACTGCAAACTCCGCTGCACAGCATGGCCTCCCACAGACAGTGCGCTCCCCCAGCCACTGTCCCAGTGGTCACCTGAAACCCCCCGCTCATCTCTGCACCCCCGTCCCACTAAAACTGTGAGCAATATTGGTCCAGGAAACTTGCTTCTGGTGGCTGCCATTGCTGGGACAGCTTTCTAGAGTCCAGGCCCATGCTAGATGCACTTAGGCCCCATGGGTCATGCAGGCCCTGGAGGTATTCCGGCCTGAGATTGCACTGGGTTCTCTTAGGTGTGGGCTAGGAGCGCTCAGACCCCGCAGCTGGCCGAGGAGGACTGAGGTTCTAGAGACCGCTGGCTCGTGCCCACACCACGTGCTCTCAGGCACTTGCAGGACTTAGTGGTGGTGCAAGCAAGGGAAAGCCACAGACTCATGGACTATGGACTGGATCCCTGCCATTCTCTCTTTGACATAGGTGGTTCCCTGTGGTGACCATCCTGGGAACATGGAATTCCACCAGTTGCCCCTTAAGGTCTTTTGCTCTTTTTGAGTGTTTTTAACCAGACTCCAAGTTAATGTTGCTCCCCAACCACAGGGCACTTTCAAATTGAGTATTACTTTCCTTGGGTCGGTTCTGGTGGCTCCCTCTCCCTTCTGATTATCCTCTGATATCACTCCTTGCACTCCCACTCTGCTTTACTGCTCCACTGTTGCCTTCTGCCCCCGTAGAGATCCAGAAGTGGGTAATCTTACATCTCAGGCTGATTTCATGGGTTCTCAGGGTGTTCTGGTAGATATTTAGCTCACCTTAGGGGACCGGTTGAAACAGGGTCTCCTACTTCTCTGCCATCTTGCTCCTCCTCTACAGATAGTATAAAGTTTTACTGGAAAAACATAGAGTCGAGATAATCGTTAAAAGGGGAAAAGTAGAAAGAGCATGTAAGCAAGTTTAATACTGATGGAAGAACACACAGATTGTGAAGTAGTAAAAATATAGAAAATATTGAGAAATTAAAAGGAAGCTATCCTTGCTTTGAGGATTTGGAGGCTTTATGTGGAATTTTAATCCCACGAGGCAGTGAAAAAGATTACAGATTCCTAACTGGAAACTCAGGTGATTTAAAAGATTATTGTTGAAGGTTTAGGATATAAGAAAAGATGGAAAATGTTTGAAGTTAGAAGTTTGAATGTTTTTTAAAATATATTCTTTAAACATATTTTTTAAATATTTAAAATATTTTAAAATACTGTGAAATTAAAAAATAAATTATTACACATGTCACTTTATAATTACAAAAGGCTAAGATGAGATGGTCTCTGACTTAAGGTAAAGTAGAATAGAAGCATAAAACTTTGACTTGCGTAAATTATTGTTGGAGTAATTTTATGTGTACAAATTTTACTTCGTATCTTTGACCTGACATTTCAACACGGTATCTTGAGACATATAATAATATAGAACCACAAGAAAGTGTTCATGACCAAAGAAGATAAAGTTAGCTTAAAAGAACTGGAACTCAAATCACAGCTACATGCTTTCCTACCAGTTTTTCTGGTTAAAAAGAGACAGACTAAAATTTGAGAATGACTTAATGTAAACTTAATGTAAACTTTATCCAAATGTAATCTTTAATGTAAAGCACAACTTAATGTAAACTTAAATCCAAAAAGGATACTATGTAAAAGATTTTCATTAAAAGTAAAAATGAATTATATGTATGTTTCTGTTACTGTGTTATTGCTACAAAATTTATCTTTTAAAACCTTTTAATTAATATTTCAAATTAAAAGATTAAATTAAAATTAAAAGGATTTAAATTAAATCCTTTAAAATTAATCTTTTAAAACCTTTTAAAACCTTTGCATAACATTTTGGTTCTTATTGAATTTTTTTGTATTGTCATATTATGTCTTTAATTAATTTTATTAGATAGAGGAACATACCATCACCACACAGAGAGTTTTCCAAGACCGACAATATCAAATTGATGCTGCAATTGTTCGTATTATGAAGATAAGGAAAACACTTAACCACAATGTTCTTCTGTCAGAACTGTATAACCAGCTAAAATTTACACTAAAGGTAAACAGATCTATCAAAAATTCAGTGGCATTCAGTACTTTTAAATAAACTAAGTTTATAAACTAATTTTAAATAGAAATTTATGTATCACGTGAGTAAAATACTGTGTTTTAATGTGGTTATCACAATGAGTAGAATACAGGACTTATGTCCCATTTTGTTGTGCATTACTGTATAAATTGTTGATTGTATCAATTTTACAAACAGAAACTAAGATATCTTTAAAAATAACAACAGAAAAAAAGGAAAATTAGCCTCATGATCTAATTTTAAATATTTTCAATGTATCTCCATGATTTAGATGCTTCTCCACGATGTGTCTCCTTTATAAGAATACAGGAGTTGCCTTTATTCCTATAGCTTATGTGTAACTGAATACTTCACAATTACTAGCAGAGAGGCCTTTGATCTCATTATGATAGTCCTTTCTCTGTCTTTGCCTCTTATAAGGATTGATCTTAATGACATATTAAATATTATAATCTACCAAATTATAAAGCAATATTTGGCAAATTATTTCTTGTTATTTTTAAAAATTGGGAGGTCTTTTTAAAAACAGTTTACAGCTATTTTGTTTCATTCTTATAGCTTAGGCTTTTGAATGAGTTCTTTGAGGTAATAATTATTAAAAATTTCAAGGAACTAATGAATCATTGAACACTACATCAAAAACTGATGATGTACTATATATTGGCTAACTGAACCTAATAATAATAAAAACATGTTGTAAATGAAAAAAAAATTTAAAAACCCTTAAAATGTCAGAAAATTTCCAGCATTTGTCAGCATTTTGTCTTTAAAAATAAAGTAAAAATTGTTAATAGTTTTATATATCCTAAATGATCAAAATATAATTGCTACAAAACACATAATTTTCTAGACTGTTTATGGCTTGGCTCATTGGATTTGAGCCAAGTCCTAGTCAAGTCCAAGTCCTTGAGCTCCTAGTCAGCTAGGATTTTTTTTCTCTCTCTCTCTCTCTCTTTTTTTTTTTTCCCAGTCAGCTAGTATTTCAATTGTGCTTTATTTCATCTCTTTTTGTGACTCTGGGCAAGTTTACATAATTTGTTTTATCTTAGATTCCTCACAGAAAATTGATAATTTTAATTAACAATTTATTCTAGTGCTATTAAGACAAAAGAGTGGCCTGAAGTATGGTAAAGTGCTAAGAATAAGGAAATTCTAGCTGTGCTGCTACATTATCAATGTGGTACTCCTAATTTTTTTAAATTTAAAAGCTGTTTCTTCGCTGAGGTAAAGAAAAGAAAAAAAAAAAAACACTTACTATTGAAATATTTCCATCTTCTCCATCCATGGCTCAATTGGGTGCTTATTGTACTTTAGTAAATATGGAATTACTTTCCTTAATGTGCATTATAGTGAGTGAAGTCTCTACATCCTAAATAAACATGTGCCTAATAGAAACAGTCGTGCTTAAGGTATTAGCTATCTTTTGCATTCTAGAGCCTTGGTTGTATGGCAATGGTTAATGAATATAACCTCTTTTTCTCTGCAATGTTATTAAAGAAATTGAAAGTATGATATTTTAACTTTTATTCTGTTCCTTATGTACCAACTGTGCTTTATTCCTATTTAGTGCTTTTCTTATGTATGTCTAGGTTTCATGGTAATAATTTCCTTTACTTAAGGAATTAATTGTTTCCTGAGAAATATGGAAAATAAAAATAAGATATATAAAATGTTATCATTTGTTTTTTTGTATTTGAGGATAGAATAGGAAATACCATGATTTCAGTTTTAGTAACCCTAATAATTTACTTTATTTTGTAGCCTTCTGATATGAAGAAGAGAATAGAATCCTTAATTGACAGAGACTACATGGAAAGAGATAAAGAAAATCCAAACCAGTACAAGTATATTGCATGAAGCTCTGGCTTAATTTGAATATCTGACGCTATACCTACTTCTAGTAGATGCCTCACGGTCCTGTTAATTGATTAAAATGTTGCACCGATATTTGAATAAAAACAATGCATTAAAAATACAAATGCAGAATTAAAATTTTCATGAACATTCTCCGTTAAAGTATACGGTTTTCTGAATGACAGTTTTTCAAATGTATTTACAATGTACTTAATGATCTAAAACTTTTTGGAATATTTCATAGTTTGTTCTTTATCGTTCATTCCAGTGTAGTTCATTTTCATTGAATGTAATGTGCATTAGTTTCATAAAGAACAAGTTTCATATAGAGCAACATCTATCCAAACAGATTTAAGTGTAAAATGGCAAAATTAACTATATATCTAGATGGCTTAAATTCTGTGAACTTAGGAATTAACAGCACTTATTTGTCCTGTGTTGGTTTTCTTGGCGAAATTAGTTATGTAATAATGTAAAATATTTAATAATTCAGCATATAATCAATCTTAAAATTTACTTGTAATATTCAAAATCATTTTAATATCTTTATTTTTTTTTAATTTTAGACATCTTTAAAACAATTAACTTCGGATACACACACACACACATATGTATATATATAAAGTTGTGGCAAAATATAAGTTGAAATTTACCATTTTAACTGCCTGTTTTATTACAGATTTTGACTTATTTTTTATTTTGTGTGACAATAGATATGACTATCACTATTCTTTTCAGGTTCTTGTTTGTATGGAATATGTTTTCTATCCTTTGATTTTTAGCCTCTGTGTGTCCTTAGATAAAAATGTCTCTTCTGGATAGTGTATAGCTGGAAACTATCTTTTAATTAGAAAATTCTTGTCATCTACATCTAAAGTAATTATAGATATAAAATAATTACTATTGCTGTTTTCTTTATTTGTCCCTCTCTTCCTCCCCTTCTGCTTTTTCTTGTGTTTCACAGGTTTGTTTTTTTTTTTTTTTTGTAGTAGAATATTTTCATTCCCTTCTCATTTCTTTTTTGGCATATTTTCAAAAGGTTTTCCTTTCTTTTATTGTCCTTTCATTTTAAATGTGAACTCCCATCAACATTTGTACACCATGTCCCCAGTGGTGAATTTTGTTACCTTTGTTTATCTGTCAATGCCTTAACTTCTGAATGCCAGATATACTGTTCTCAGTAGTTAGCATTTTTCTATCAGCACCTTAATATATCATCTCACTCCCTCTAAACTACATGATTTCTGTTCAGCAGTCTGCTAATATCCTAAGAATAGTATGCTTGTATGTGAGAAGCTTCTTTTCTCTTGGAGTTTTTGAGATACTGTCTTTGTCTTGTGTGTGTCTTTTGACAGTTTGCTTATGATATATGTTGGTATAGGTGTTTGGGACTTATCCTGGTTGGAGTTCTATGAGATTCTATGAGTTTCTATGTTGATTTCTCTCATATATGGAGACTTTGGGGGCATTTCTTCAAATACTTAAGCACCACTTTTTTCTTTGGTGACTTTCTTAATATATATTTTGTTCTGCTTAATGGTGTTCCATTATTCATTTAGATATGCTTCTTTTCCTTCATTCTTTTTTTCTTTTTTGCATCACTGCCTCAGTTATTTCAGAGTTCTTATTCTGAGTTCATTTTTTTCCCTCAGTACATGTATATTTAAAAATAATTGGAAATGTTACCTATCTTATGGTGATGGTTAATTTGAAAAAATTGTACATTAAAAAAGTGATCACTGCAGTATCTAGGTAACATTCACTATGATGATGTATAGGACAGCTTTTGTCTTAAGAGAACTTTTAAGATTTACTCTATTAGCAACTTTCGAATATATAGTAAAATATTGTTAACTGTAATCACCATGCTGTACATTAGATCCACAGGATTATTTTATCACTAGAAGTTTTTACCTTTTGACCAGGTACACCCATTTCTTTCTTTTTTTTTTTTTTTTAAGATTTTATTTATTTATTTGACAGAGAGAGAGAGATCACAAGTAGGCAGAGAGGCAGGCAGAGAGAGAGGGGGAAGCAGGCTCCCTGCTAGGCAGAGAGCCCGATGCGGGGCTCGATCCCAGGACCCTGAGATCATGACCTGAGCTGAAGGCAGAGGCTTTAACCCACTGAGCCACCCAGGCGCCCCAGGTACACCCATTTCATTCCCCACCCCAAATACCACATTTGGCAACCACCAGTCTGTTGTTCTCTGAGTTTGCGGGGGTTTTTTCTTTCTTTTTTTATTTTCCTTTTAAAGTTTAAGTATAATTTAGGTAATACAGAATTTGCTTTTCTTTGTTTCACTTAGCACAATGCCCTAATGATCCATTTTGTCACAAAAGTCAGGTGTTGGGGTTTTTTTTGTAACCAAGTAAAATATAACTTCTATGTATATTATATACATTTATTTTTATACATATATTTTGCAAGTGGCTGTTCAGTGTTTCCAATACCATTTATTGAGGAGATTATTTTGTCCTCAATGCATATTTTTGGCTCTTTTTTTGTACATCAGTTGATTATATTTATATATGGGTTTATTTTGGGGCTCTCTATACTTTTAGATCTATATGTATTTTTACCTGAATATTATACTGATTTTATTACCATCACTTTGGGGTTTTTTTCATATTTTATTTTTTAAATCTTTACATTTTTATTTATTTTTAAACTTTTTATTGGAATAATTTTTATTTTTTTAATTGTTTATTATGTTCGGTCAGCCACCATATAGTATATCATTAATTTTTTTATCCACCATTCAGTGATTCATTAGTTGCATGTAACACCCAGTGGTCATTACAACACATGTCCTCCTTAACACCCATCACCTTGTTAGCCCATCCCCCCACACACCTCCCTTCTGTAAACTTGTTTGTTTCCCAGAGTCTAGAGTCTTTCATGGATTGTCTCCCTCTCTGATTTCTTCCCATTCCATTGTCCATCCCTTCCCTTATGGTCCTCCATGTTTCACCATATGATACATGAGTGATGCATGAGTGAAACAATATGATAATTGTCTTTCTCTCATAATACATGAGTGAAACAATATGATAATCGTCTTTCTCTGCTTATTTCACTTAGCATAAACCTTTTCAGTTCCATCCATATCAGGGCAAATGGTGGGGATTCCTTTCTGATGGCTGAGTAATATTTCATTGTATATATGGATATCTTCTTTATCCATTCGTCTGTTGAAGGGCATCTTGACTCTTTCCACAGTTTGGCAATTGTGGACGTTGCTGCTATGAACATTGGGGTACATATGGCCCTTCTTTTCACTACATCTGTATTGCTGGGGTACCTAGTAGTGCAATTGCTGAGTCTAGGGTGGCTCTATTTTTAATGTCTCGAGGAAACTCCCTACTGTTTTCAAAAGTGGTTGTACCAACTTTCATTCCCACCAATATATAAGAAGTTTCCCCTTTCTCCACATCCTCGCCAACACTTGCTGTTTCCTGCCTTGTTTGTTTTTTTTTTTAAAGATTTTATTTATTTATTTGACACAGAGAGAGAGACAGAGATCTTACAAGTAGGCAGAGAGGTAAGCAGAGAGGGGGAATAGGCTCTCTGCTCAGCAGAGAGCCCAATGTGGGGCTTGATCCCAGGACCCTGAGATTATGACCTCAGCCAAAGGCAGAGGCTTTAGCCCAGTGAGCCACCCAGGCACCCCATGTTTCCTGCCTTGTTAATTTTGGCCATTCTAACTGGTGTAAGGTGGTATCTCATTGTGGTTTTGATTTGTATTACTGTCATTTTGTGATATAGTTTGAAATCAGAAAGTGTGATGCCTCCAAATTTGTTCTTTCTCAGTATAACTTTGCCTATTCTGAGATTATTGTTGTTTCATGTAAAAAGTTTTAATGATTCTAGTTCTGGTGAAAAATGCCATTGGTAATTTAATAGGGATTGCACTGAATTTATAGATTGCTTTGGTGATATAAACAATTCAACATATTAATTCTTCCAATCTATGAGATGGTATATTGTTCTTTTTGTTTTTTAAGATTTTGTTTATTTGTTTGACAGAGAGGAGAGAGATCACAAGGAGGCAGAGAGGCAGGCAGAGAGAGAGGAGGATGCACGCTCCCCACTGAGCAGAGAGCCTGATGGGGGGCTCGATCCCAGGACCCTAAGATCATGACATGAATGCCTTCAATTAAAATAAAAGTTGGGTATTCATCCTTTCTGATGGAGGCATAATATTCCATTGTATATATGGACCATATCTTCTTGATCCATTCATCTGTTGAAGGGCATCTTGGCTCTTTCCACAGTTTGGCGATTGGGGCCACTGCTGCTA
>JAPYYM010000024.1:39262-76385 GCA_028534135.1 Potos flavus
TTTAGAGATTCTATGTTGTCATTAATGTTTTTCTCCATCCTGGCCATTGCCTGAATAATTGTTACCCTGAATTCCCTTTCTGACATACTGTTTACGTCCATGTCCAATATTTCTGAGGGAGAGGGCGCAGTCTCTGGGTTTTTCCTCTGTTGGGTGTTCCTCCTCCTAGTCATTTTGATGAGAGGTGGGTAAGAGGATGTATAGCTGAATATATCCCCCACGATCCAGGCACGGTACCTCCTGGAAAGTTTTGGAGCAATTGGAATTCACCGACACACAGAAAATAAAGATGAGAAGAGAGAGAGAAAGAGGGAAAAAAAGAGAGATCCCAGCCAGAATGGACCCCAAAATAAGATTTATAAGGTATATAAACAAACATGAACAAACATAAAGACCGACAAAAGTATATGGCAAGAAATAAAAGAACCTAGTCAGAATGAACCTCAAGAATAAGGTTTATATAATACCAGATCAAAAGTAGATACATAGAAACACTGACAGATGGATAAGATGGATAAGATGGTTACAAGTCTTCCATATGTTGTATTAAGCCTCTAGCTGTAATGTTAAGTAGTTAAAATAAAAAAAAATTAAAAAAGAAAACAAGAAACAGTATAAAAAAATAGAAAAGAAAGGAAGAAAAAAATAACCTTGTATCTATGAAATATACAGGTTTTGGGGTATTATTGGGAGCTTAATATATTGATTTCCCCTACTGTTGGGGTTTTATATTTTTATGGGGGCCCTGTGGTTATTGTCTTCTTGTTTTTGAGTTGTCTTCTGGAGGGGGGGCCTGCCGTGCTGTTTTCAAGTCAATCTTGCTTCGGTTGAGTCGCCCTGCACCCCAATCGAGGGGCTGGTCTCTGTGGAAAACAGTTTTTTAGGCTTCTGCTCTCTGGAGGTTTTAGTTCTTTTGCAGTTTATTCACGTTTTCAGAGAGTCCCAGCAAGGTGTCTGCCCTTACGCAGACGTCTGAGTCACAGAGAAGCCTCAGTCTGCTCCCGTCTGCAAGCACCGCTCTCACCGCAGCCCACCACAGGCGGTCCGCATCCCAGCCACTGTCCCAGTGTCCCCGAGAGGCCCTCAGTAGCCTCTGCATCCTCCGGAGATCAAGCCCAGGAGGTCTAGGAAACTGGTTTTTGGTGGCTGCCGGCGCCGCGACTGCTGTCCGGGCTCCTGGTCCACATGGGTGCGCTCAGATTCCTGCCCCAAGCGGCCGTGTTCGCATTCTCTCCGCCAGCGGCTCCGCTGGCTGGGAGCACCGAGACCCTGCAGCAGGCAGCAGCCGTCCCATGGTCCTGGGGACTGCCAGCTATGGCTCGTAGCCAGTCTCTCAGGGGCTTTGGAGAGTGCTCCCAGCCCACGCAGCGCAGCACATAGAGAAAAGCCACAGGCTCATGAACCACGCCAGGCTCTCTAAGGCGCTTACAGGAGTGCGCCCCTCCCTCTAAATGGTGCAAGGGGTGGAAAGCTGCAGGTTCATGAACCATAGACTGGATCCCCCCCCAGTGTCTCTTTGATGTGGTTGGTGCCCTTCCTGGGGACGTGGGCTTAGGCCCGTGCCCGTGACCACCCACTTCCACTGGGTGCTCCTTAAGTTCTTTTGCTGTTTTTAAGTGTTTTTAACCGGGCTCTAAGTTAATGCTGGTCCCCAACCACAGGGCATATTCCTTTGGGATATCACTGTCCTTGGGTCGCTTCTAGTGGCTCTCTCCCCCTTTTGTTTATTCTCAGATATCTTCACATGTTCCCACTCTGCTTTACCTCTCTCTGCTGCCTTCTGCTCCTGTAGAGATCCAGAAGTGAAAAATCCTACTTCTCAAGCAGATATCATGGTGTTCAGCATTTTCTGGTAGATATCCAGCTCACTTTACGGGACCGGTTGTAATAGCGTCTCCTACTTCTCCGCCATCTTGCCCCTCCCTGTTTTTTTTGTTTTATTTTTTAATTCTTTCTATCGTATATAACGCACTGTGATATTTTCTATTCCATTTCATTTTTCCCCCAAATACTTTTATTTTTTCAGTGTTACAAGATTCATTGTTAATGTACCACACCCAGCGCTCCATGCAATACGTGCCCTCCTCAATCCCCACCACCAGGCTCACCCAACCCCCCTCCAAAGCCCTCAGTTTGTTGCTCAGAGTCCACAGTCTCTCATGGTTCATCTCCCCCTGCAGTTTCCCCCAATTCACCCTTCCTTTCCTTCTCACAATGTCCTCCATGTTTTTCCTTATTCTCCACACGTAAGTGAGACCATATAATAGTTGACTCTCTCTGCTTGACTTATTTCACTCAGCATAATCTCTTCCAGTCCAGTCCATGTTGAAATAAAAGTTGGGTATTCATCCTTTCTGATGGAGGCATAATATTCCATTGTATATATGGACCATATCTTCTTGATCCATTCATCTGTTGAAGGGCATCTTGGCTCTTTCCACAGTTTGGCGATTGGGGCCACTGCTGCTACGAACATTGGGGTACACGTGGCCCTTTTTTGTACTGCATCTGAATCTTTGGTGTAAATACCCAGTAGTGCAATTGCAGGGTCATAGGGTAGCTCTATTTTAATTTTTTGAGGAATCTCCACAGTTTTCCAAAGTGGCTGCACCAACTTGCATTCCCACCAACAGTGGAAGAGGGTTTCCCTTTCTCCACATCCTCTCCAACATTTGTTGTTTACTGCCTTGTTGATTTTGACCATTCTAACTGGTGTGAGGTGGTATATCCATGGTTTTGATTTGAATATCCCTCATGGCTAATGAAGATAAACATTTTTTCATGTGTCTCTTAGCCATTTGTATGTCTTCTTTGGAGAAGTGTCTGTTCATGTCTTCTGCCCATTTTTTGACGTGATTATCTGTTTTTTGTGTGTCGAGTTTGAGGTGTTCTTTATAGACTTAGATATCAGATCTTGTTTGTAGTAACATTTGTGAATATCTTCTCCCATTCCGTGGGTTGTCTGTCTGTTTTGTTGACTGTTTCCTTTGCTGTGCAGAAGCTTTTTATCTTGATGAAGTCCCAAAAGTTCATTTTCGCTTTTGTTTCCTTTGTCTTCGGAGACATGTCCTGAAAGAAGTTGCTGTGGCTGATGTCGAAGAGGTTACTACCTATGTTCTCCTCTAGGATTTTGATAGATTCCTGCCTCACATTGAGGTCTTTCATCCATTTCGAGTTTATCTTTGTGTATGGTGTAAGAGAATGGTCAAGTTTCATTCTTCTACATATAGCTGTCCAATTTTCCCAGCACCATTTATTGAAGAGACTGAAATATCCAATGGATATTTTTTCCTGCTTTGTCATAGAATATTTGACCCTAGAGTTGTGGACCCATATCTGGCCTCTCTACTCTATTCCACTGGTCCATGTGTCTGTTTTTGTGCCAGTACCATGCTGTCTTAGTGATCACAGCTTTGGAGTAAAGCTTGAAATCAGGCAACGTGATGCCCTCAGCTTTGTTTTTCTTTTTCAACATTTCCTTAGCAATTCGGGGTCTTTTCCAGTTCCATACAAATTAGAGGATTGCTTGTTCCAGCCCTTTGAAAAATGCTAGTGGAATTTTGATTGGCATGGCATTGAAAGTATAGATTGCTCTGGGCGGTATAGACATTTCCACAATGTTTATTCTTCTGATCCATGAGCATGGAATGCTTTTCCACCTTTTTGTGTCTTCTTCAATTTCTTTCATGAGTGTTCTGCCGTTCCTCGAGTACAGATCCTTAACTTCCGGTTGGGGTTATTCCCAGGTATCTTATGGTTCTTGGTGCTATTGTAAACGGAATCGATTCTCAAATTTCCCTTTCCATATTTTCCTTGTTAGTGTATAAGAAAGCAAGTGATTTCTGTGCATTGATTTTGTATCCTGCCACATTACTGAATTACTGTATGAGTTCTTGATTCTTTCTGTTTCTGCCGGTCCTGGAAGTTCCTTGTCTCTCCGTCCATTCTGAATGTCATCCTTGCTGGATAAAGTATCCTTGGCTGCATGTTCTTCATTTAGTACCCTGTCTATGTCTTGCCATCCCTTTCTGGCTTGCCAGGACTCTGTGACTAGGTGTGACATTATTCTGATGCTCCTCCCTCTGTCCATAAGAAATATCTTCACTGCTCTCAGGATTGCTTCCTTGGCTCTAAGATTTGACGTTTTACTATTATATGACAGGACATTGGCCTGTTCTTACTGATCTTGGGAGGGATCCTTTCTGCCTCTTGGACAGGAATCTTGTTTCTCTCCCCAGATTAGGGAAGTGCTTCACTACAGTTTTGCTCAAATGTACCTTCTAGTCCTCTCTCTCTCTCTTTCTCTCTCTCTCTGCACCCCCTCAGGGATATCAATAATTGTGACATTGGAACGTTTCATGGCATCAGTGGTCTCTCAGTCTTTTCTTATGGGCTTTTAGCTGTTTATCCCAGGCCTTCTCAGCTGCCTTCCTTTTTGTCATCTTAGTTCCTACCTCGGTATCTTGTTCTTCTGCTTCATTTTCCCTGGCATCCATTTTAGACTGCATCTCATTCATAACATTATTAAGTTTGGCCTGATTAGATCTCATTTCTTCCCCTATATAGGGAATCTATATTATGGCTAATATTTTTCTCAAGCCTAAATATCGACCTCATCATTGCTACCCTGAGGTTTATTTTTGACATCTTGCTTATTTCCAAATCCATTAGAAATGTGGTAGAGACCATATCTCTGATTTTCCATTTGTTGGTGTTTTTTCCTCTTAGTCATTCTGTTGACTGGTGGCTGAGGGAGTGTACAGAGTCCAAAGTATTAACCATGACCCAAGCAATATGTATACATTTTATGGAAACCCTAGTGTTTGCGGTCCTCTTTTTGTTCCAGCCTGTCTTCCAGGTGAGGAGCCTGCTGGGCTGTTCCTCAGGAGCCCTGCTTGGGCAGAGTTGCCCTGCCCCCTGCTGAGATGGGGGTGGGTTCAGTGAAAACAGGTTTTTTGAGCTTTTGTTCACTGCTGGCTTTCTGCATCTCTTCAGTCTCTTCAAGAATCAGAACAGAAATGACCGCACTCAAACCTCTGACCCAGAGCAGAAAAATTGTAGTCTGCCCTTCACTGAGCCCTCCACAGAGTCTCCATTTCTGTCTGTGTTGCTAAAAACTGCAGCCTCCCTTGTGGTGTGCACCCACAGAAACTCTCCCAGAAGCCGATGTCAGGGATGGGTCGTGTCTCTGACCTTTGTGCTTCTAAACAATGAGCTGTCCCCCCGTTTTGTGCACATGCCTCTGTAGCTCATGGATATTGTCTGGGGCTGCACTAAAGTCCTTTCCCTGCCACTACCAGTTGGGAGTCTATGCCTGGTCCCCAGTGTTGGACCTCTTCTGTTTATCTTCCAATATTTTGCTGCAAATTCATGACTCCGCCCTTCATTCCTTGCGACTCCTGGGGTTTTTCTTCTTACATCTCAGACTGATTCTGTGGTTGTTCAGAATGGTTTGGTCAATATCCAGCTAAAATCAGGGGACTGGTTGAAATAGGGTCCCCTACTCCTCTACCATCTTGTCTCCCAATGTTTCTAATATTGTTTCACTTCATGGATTACTTATCTCTCGAATTCTCCCCTCCTTATCCACTAGTTGCTTATCTCTCTTTTTCTTTGCTTCTTTATTCTCCGTCCTTTTTTCTTTGGTGTTAATAATTCTGTCTTCTGCCTCATTTATTTAAGTAGTCAGAGTCTCCATTTTCTTATTCCCTCTCATTAATAGCCTTTTCAATTTTGACTTGATTCGATTTTAGTTCTTTTATTTCTCCAGAAGGGGATTCTTTAGTGTCTTGTATGGTTTTTTTAAGCCCAGCTACTATCTTTATAATCATTATTCTAAACTCTAGTTCTGACATCTTATTTCCATACTGATTAGGCCCCTGGCAATTAGTACTGCCTCTTGTTCTCTTTTTCATGGTGAGTTTTCCATTTTGTCATTCTGGCCGGAGAAGAGTAGATGAATGAGAGAGCAAAATACTAAAATAACAAAAAGACCCCAGAGAAATACACACTAAACAAATCAGAGGAGACCTGCATCCTAAGGGATAAATAAAATTTATTTATTTTTAAATTTTATTTTATTTTTTCAGTGTTCCAAGATTCATTGTTTATTCACCACACCCCGTGCTCCATGCAATATATGCCCTCCTTAATACCCACCACCATGCTTGCCCATAACCCCACCATCCCTCCCTCCAACCCTCAGTTTGTTTCTCAAAGTCCACACACTCTCAAGCTTCATCTCCCCCACCCATTTACCCCAATTCGCTTTTCCTTTCCTTCTCCTAATGTCCTCCATGTTATTCCTTATGCTCCACAAGTAAATGAAATCATGTGATAAGATTTTCACTGCTCGACTTATTTCACTCAGCATAATCTCTTCCAGTCCTGTCCATGTTGGTACAGAAGTTGGGTATTCATCCTTTCTGATGGAGGCATAATATTCCATTGTATATATAGACCATATCTTCTTTATCCATTCGTCTGTTGAAGGGCATCTTGGCTCTTCCCACAGTTTGGCAATTGTGGCATTGCTGCTATGAATATTGGGGTACATGTGGCCCTTCTGTTCACATGTGGACCTTATCTGTGTCTTTGGTGTAAATACCCAGTAGTGCAATTCCGGGGTCATAAGGTAGCTCTATTTTTAATTTCTTTCTTTTTTTTTCCCCCAAATACTTTTATTTTATTTTTTCAGTGTTACAAGATTCATTGTTTATGTACCACACCCAGTGCTCCATGCAATACATGCCCTCCTCAATACCCACCACCAGGCTCGCCCATCCCCCTACCCCCTCCCATCCAAAACCCTCAGTCCATTGCTCTGAGTTCACAGTCTCTCATGGTTCTTCACCCCTCCGATTTCTTCCAATTCATCCCTCCCTTTCCTCTCACAATGTCCTCCATGTTTTTCCTTATGCTGCACACGTAAGTAAGACCATATGATAATTGACTTTCTTCGCTTGACTTATTTCACTCAACATAATCTCTTCCAGTCCAGTCCATGTTAAAATAAAAGTTCGGTATTCATCCTTTCTGATGGAGGCATAATGTTCCATCGTATATATGGACCATATCTTCTTTATCCATTCATCTATTGAAGGGCATCTTGGCTCTTTCCACAGTTTGGTGATTGGGGCCATTGCTGCTACGAACATTGGGGTACATGTGGCCCTTCTTTGTACTGCATCTGCATCTTTGGTGTAAATACCCAGTAGTGCAATTGCAGGGTAATAGGGTAACTCTATTTTTAATTTTTTTGAGGAATCTCCACACTGTTTTCCAAAGTGGCTGCACCAACTTGCATTCCCACCAACAGTGGAAGAGGGTTCCCCTTTGTCCACATCCTCTCCAGCACTTGTTGTTTCCTTTCCTGTTGATTCTGGCCATTCTAACTGGTGAAAGCTGGTATCTCAGTGTGGTTTTGATTTGAGTTTCCATGATGACTAATGATGAACACTTTTTCATGTGTCTATTAGCGATTTGTATGTCTTCTTTGGAGAAGTGTCTGTTCATGTCTCTGCCCATTTTTTGACATGATTATCTATTTTTTAGGTGTTGAGTTTAGGAGTTATTTTTTTTTTTTAATTTTTAAGGTTTTATTTATTTATTTGACAGAGAGAGAGAGATCACAAGTAGGCAGAGAGGCAGGTGGAGAGAATGGGGAAGCAGGCTCCCCACTGAGCAGAGAGCCTGAGGCGGGGCTCAATCCCAGGACCCTGGGATCATGACCTGAGCCGTAGGCAGAGGTTTTAACCCACTAAGCCACCCTGGTGCCCCGAGTTTGAGGAGTTTTTTATAGATCTTGGTTATCAGTCCTTTGTGGTGTCATTTGTGAATATCTTCTCACATTCTGTGGGTTGCCTCTTTGTTTTGTGGACTGTTTCCTTTGCTGTGCAGAAGCTTTTTATCTTGACGAAGTCCCAAAAGTCCATTTTCGCTTTACCTTTGGAGACGTGTCTTGAATGAACTTACTGTGGCCAATGTCGAAGAAGTTACTGCCTATGTTCTCCTCTAGGATTTTGATAGATTCCTGCTTCACGTTAAAATTGTTCATCCATTTTGAGTTTATCTTTGTGTATGGTGTAAGAGAATGGTTCAGTTTCATTCTATATATAGCTGTCCAATTTTCCCAGCACCATTTATGAAGGGACTGTCTTTTTTTCCACTGGATATTTTTTCCTGCTTTGTCAAAGATTAGGTGACCATAGAGTTGAGGATCCATCTCTGGGCTCTCAAACTCTGTTCCATTGGTCTGTGTATCTGTTTTTGTGCCAGTACCATGCTGTCTTGGTGATCACAGCTTTGTAGTAAAGCCTGAAATCAGGTAATGTGATGCTCCCAGATTGGTTTTCCTTTTTTATCATTTCCTTAGCGATTCTGGGGTGTTGTCTGGTACCATACAAATTTTAGGGTTCTTTTTTCCAGTACTTTGAAAAAACTGGGTGGAATTTTGATCAGGATGGCATTGAAAGTATAGATTGCTTGGGCAGTATAGACATTTTCACAATATTTATTCTTCCGACCCTTGAGCATGGAATGCTTTTCCACCTTTTTGTGTCTTCTTCAATTTCTTTCATGAGTGTTCTGTAGTTCTTCAAGTACAGATCCTTTAGCTCTTTGGTTAGGTTTATTCCCAGGTATCTTATGGTTCTTGGAATGGAATGGAATGGATTCTCTAATTTCCCTTTCTATATTTTCATTGTTAGTGTATGAGAACGCAAATGATTTCTGTGCATTGATTTTTTTATCCTGCCCCATTACCGAATTGCTGTATGAGTTCTACTAGTTTGGGAACGGAGTCTTTTGGGTTTTCCATATAAAGTATCATGTCATCTGTGACGAGAAAGAGTTTGATTTCTTCTTTGGCAATTTAAACACCTTTTATGTCTTTTTGTTGTCTGATTGCTCAATGAATTAGAAACTGAAGATACAGTAGAATGCATCAACGAAACTGGAAAATGGTTATTTGTAAGAATCAATAAGATCGATAAACCACTGGCCAAACTAACCCAAAAGAAGAGAGAGAGGACCCAAATTAATAAAATTACGAATGAAAAGGGAGAGATCATGACTAGCACCAAGGAAATAGAAACAATCATCAAAAATTGTTATCAACAGCTATATGCCAATAGGTTAAGCAACCTAGAAGAAATGGATGCATTTCTGGAAACCTATATACTTCCAAGACTGAGACAAAAAATAAAATTTAAAAAAGAAATAGGATATAATCAGGCAGGTGAACTGAACAGAGCAGTACACTGGATCCTGTGTGTAATTTGGTCTGTTTGTTAGAAAATGAGGTCAAATTTGTAGGCAAAGAAATATTTTATTTATATTTTTTATTTTTTATATTTTATATTTATATTTATGTTTATTCTTATACATATACAATATAATATGTATATGCAGACACACACATACATACACACACACACAAATAAAATTAACTATAATGAATGCATAGACTGTAACTCTGCAAATGAATATTAAAAAAAATAACCATACACAAATATAAATTCAAGAAAATGAAAAAAATGAAATGAAATGAAAAAAAATTAGGAACAGAACAGAGCAATACACTAGATCCTGAGTGTATTTTGTTTGGTTTGTTAGAAGAAGAAACTACATCCCAAAATCTTAAAGAAAGAAAACTGTATAACAAATAAAATTTGTTGAAGGATAGAACTGAGGTGTAATGATGAAAATTTAAAATGGTTTTTTCAGAAAAAAACAAAAAAGAAAAATGTGGGGAAAAAAAAGAATATGATCAGACAGAACCATACACTAGATTCTCGGTTTATTTTGGTCTGTTTTTATTGGAAGAAACCTCATCCCAAAATTGAAAAGAAAGAAAACATTATACATATATTTGTGTGTACACACACACACACACAAAATGAAAGGATACGATGTAACTGTAAAACTTAAAATTAAAAAAAGTTTTAAAAAAAGCATTGGTAAAGTAAAAAATTGGTTAAAAAGGAAAGAGGAAAAAAATTAAAATTGAAAGACTAAAGAATTGTAGGGGAAAAGCCATGAATTCTATATACTATTTTCCCCTAGCACTGGAGTTTTGCAGTGTGATGAGCTGAGTTGGTCTTAGTGAGATGTTCTTGTTGATCTGAGCAAGGGGCCTGTTACCTGGATTCTCAAGTATCTTTGCCCTGGGTGGAATCGCACTCCCCTTGTCAGGAAGCCAGGCTAAGTAAGTGGCTCCAGATTGCTCTAAGTGGTTTTTGTTCCGTGTAGGCTTTCTGCAGCTTTAGAGGATGCAAATGAAAATGGCAGCCTCCCAATCTCTGGCCCCAGAGCAGAAAGCTAGGGGCCCCACTCCTCAGTGAGCCCTCAGAGAAAAGCAATCAGTCACACCTGTCTCCCTGGTCTCTGTCCACACTCCATGCTCACCCAGCCTGTGACCAGGCGTTTCTATCTTAGGCACACAAACCTCATTTGAGTCTCCAAACCCTGACAATTTCTGTAGTACACACCTGTGTCGCCCCTCCCCAGGGGGGGAACGGGTGTCTCACCTGTAGTTCTGCTGCTTTTGGGGCCCCTGCTTGGAGAGTGGTCACCAGACTGTGCTGTGGTTCAAGGTATATTGCACTCCAAGCTGAGAGCCTGCCTCTGGGCTCACTGATTGCAGCCAGCTTCCCTACTCTGATGCCTGGGAGCTCTGCCACACTCAGGCACCCTCTGTCTTCCTGTGACCCCTGGAATCCTGAGACCACACTGTCCCAACCTGGGATTCTGCCCTGCTTTGCCATGCAAGCACCTTTCAGGCAGGGATATCCCTCATTGGAGCAGACTTCTAAAAATTCAGATTTTTTGATCTGCTCCTCTATCACTTTCCGGTAGCCATCTTATGGAGGTTCCTTCACTCTGTGGTCAATCTTCTCATATATTGCCTCAGATTCATTTATTCACACATCCTACCTTGCAGAAAGTGGTCACTTTTATGTTTGTAGAGTTGCAGCAATTCTTTTCTTAGACCTCTGATTGATTTCACAGGTGTTCCAAATGATTTGATAGCTATCTAGCTGAATTCCTGGGATCAGAGGAAACTAAGCTCTCTTACTCCTCTGCTATCTTGAACTGTCTCTTTGCTTTGGTATTTCTTATGGGGCAGGTCTACTAGTAGAGAACTATCTCGGCATTTATCTATCTCATAATTTCCCAAGTTTCCTTCACAGTGAAAGAATGGTTTTTCTGGATATAGAATTTTTTTGGTGACTGTTTTTTCGGTCACCAAAAAACCCAGCACTCAAAACATATTATCCTGTTGCCTTTTGACTTTCATAGCTTTTAATGGGTTTATTATTAGTGAATATCGTACATGATGAGTTGCTTCTCTCTTACTGCTTTTAAGACCATTTAAGCTGTTGAAGGGGAGATGATAGGTTGCTGTCTTATTGTATTTCAGAGCTTATTTCTTCATTAGGTATCACCCTGGTTTTTGTAGGTTTGTGATTATATTCCAGCATTCTGCAAATTTGATACTGACAAGTTTTGGTAGCTTTATCATTTCGTTAATACACAGAAAGGAAGTAAGCCCTTCTGTAGTAAGGCCTTTCGCTTTCCTCTTTTTCAGATACTTTTTATCTTTTTATTTCTGTGGGTCTAATATACCTATACTCCTTTTCTGATTTATTGTTCAGACATCATAGACTTCCATTTCTGACATATTTCTAGGTAATTCTCCACTCAGATAATCAGTTAGTTTACATTTATTTCTGTTGGCTTCATTTCCAGAGTATCTTGTCTTTATCTAGCAATACCTTTCTCTTTAGATGTTTTCTGCATATTTGCCATTCTGAAACTTTCTTGTAAATGAAGTTAAATCTTCGATTAAATTTATGGTGTTTTACTTGCTATGTAATAATTATAAGGTAATTTTATTTTTCAGAAATTTGGTAACAGCATAGTGATTAATCCTGTGAAAGATCAGACAATGGTGCAAGAACTTCTGGATTTTAAAGATAAGATTGATTTTATTATTGAAACATCTTTTCTGAAGAATGAAAAGTTTATCGTTGCCATGAAAGATGCTTTTGAAACATTTATAAATAAAAGACCTAACAAGCCAGCTGAGCTTCTAGGTATGGTTTTCAATTTTATGAATATGTATTTTATTTTTTATTTTGTTTCATTTAGGTTATGTGATAAGAATTCAATTTGACCTTCTAATTTGTCATAGTATTGCAAGATTATCAGTGATTTTAATAAACTATTTCTCTCAAGTTTAGTATTCACAAGACATTGTTCCTTTGTTTAACTAATAGAAATCTAGCACTTTGGAAACTTCTGTTCCTTTAGCTTGTTATAAATTTAGCAGTTTTTTAAAATCAGTAGATGAAACTAAAAAATTATAGATAGCCTCACTTCTTTTTCTTGTTCTTGTTCTTATTTTTTAAAATAAGTGAAAGCTTTCCTTACTTCCACAAAACATAATGATTTTATATTTTAAGGTATTTCTTTTATTGACATATTTTCTGTAAGCTGAAACAAAATATCAAATTGATATTCTTTTGTTCTTTAAAAGTGAATATAATCAACATTTAATATTTAAGATTTGAGGATTGATGTATCTCAATTTTATGTAATATCTTTCAATTTGGGGGGATTTTTAAAAAGATTGGGGACAAGGGATTGAATAAATGACTGTATTGTAACATTTAGACATTGAGGTTATAGAAATATTAAAAGCACTTAATTTGTCTTTTATTTTTCTTCCTTCTTCTATCCATCAACTCATTTATTCATTTTCTGTTTTATGAAAATTGATGCATCTGGTTCAGGAGGAAAGTATTTATTTGAAGAAATGCTTTTTGTTCATAGTGTGCATTTGAAAATATGACATTACTTAGAAAGTTATGTTTCACATTTTAGCAAAGTATGTGGATTCAAAACTTCGTACAGGGAACAAAGAAGCTACAGATGAAGAACTCGAAGAATTATTAGATAAAGTAATAATTTTATTTAGGTTCATTAATGGTGAGTAGTTTGGTTTAAAATGTCTATTTAAAAATTTAAAACAGGGTATCTGGGTGGCTCAGTTGGTTAATCGGCTGCCTTTGGCTCATGTCATGATCCCAGGGTCCTAGGATCAAGCCCCTCGTTGGGCTTGCTGCTCAGACATAGTCGGCTTCTCCCTCTCCCTCTGCTCATGCTCTCTCTCTGTCACTCTCTCTCTTAAGTAATTATATAAAATCTTTTAAAAAGTAAATAAATTTTTTAAATAATAATAACATTTGTGGAAAAAAATCTAAAGGAGTCAATGTGCAAATCCCCACATAAACTGAATTCAAATAATTTTTTTGTGGTAGTAAAAGTGATAACTTTAAAAAATTTAAAATTCAACGATGGTAAGTATGTTCACATTGTTGGACAGCCATCACAATTACCTAGTTTGAAACTTTTTCATCATAAACTTCCTACAAATTAAGCAGTCGTTCCTCAATTCTTCTTGCCTTCAGCTTCTGGCAACCAATAATTGGACTGTTTTATTTGGATTTATGTACTTTGAGATATTTTATATAAATGCAATTAGGTAATGTGACCACTTGTGTTTCACTTGCTGTTATTTACCTGATTTTCAAATATTATGGGATAAAATATGTCATTTAATTGGCATCTGGTATTATCGTTTTGTATTTTCCAAGTCTGACATTAAGGTGTTTTTCTTTAAATATTACAGGGAAAGATGTTTTTGAAGCCTTCTACAAAAAAGATTTAGCCAAACGTCTTTTACTTGGTAAGAGTGCTTCAGTGGATGCGGAAAAATCAATGCTGTCCAAACTTAAACAAGGTGTGTGTCTTGACATGTATAGGGTTTATTTCAGTCATTTTCGGGGTTCTGTGCTTCATGAATCTTTGTGGAAAACAATGATTTCATCTCTGTGCATCAGTTTGTTTTACACATCAGTTTACTTAGTATCTTCAAAGCTACTAAATTAATGTGATCATCCAAAAGTACGTTCATATATTTTGCAGCTTTCTCATCTTTGTGTTCTTGCAGGCGAAGTATTTTAAATTTATATTTACAAATTCATTATATTGGCTAAACTTTGTACATGTCAGCTGGGATCAGTAACAAATATAAGTAACAAAAAAAGAGAAGCATGAAGGCTAAACCTAATAAGGAAATTGAGGACAGTTTGTGTAAGGAAGCATAATTGAAATGAGATACAAAAATACAGAAATTCTGATAATGAAGGCAGAGGCATAGCTCATGCCTCAAAGAGTTTGAAAAGCTGGGAAGTCAGAATAATCAGAGAGGACGAACATATAGTAGCTGTTCTAAAAGCTGAACTAAGAAGTTAACCAGAATCAGATTTTGCTTGACCTTGGAGACCTTGTCTGTGATACTGTTTTATATCCTACAAGCAGAAAAATTATTGAAGAGTTTGAAACAATATTAGAAGCACTCATTTCTTTTTTTCTTTTCTTTCAAGTTTTGTTTTTTTTTTAACTAGTGAATTAACATAAAGGGTAATATATGTTTCAGGAGTAGAATTTAGTGACATCATCACTTACATACAACACCGAGTGCTCATCACAATAAGTGCTCTCCCTAATGCCCATCACCCATTTAACACATCCTCCTACCCATCCCACCTCTGGAAACCATCAGTTTTCTAGGGTTAGAAGTCTCTTTTATGATTTGTCTCTCTTCCCCCTTACATTCATCTGTTTTGTTTCTTAAATTGCACATGTGTGTGAAATCATATGGTATTTGTCTTTCTCTGACAAACATACCTTGCTTAGTTAGCATCATACTCTCTAGCTCCAGTCACGTTGTTGCAAATGGTAAGATTGCATTCTTCTTGATGTTTGAGTAATACTCTATTGTATATATACCACATCTTTTTTACCCATTCGTTAGTCCACGGACATTAGGGATCATTCCATAGTTTAGCTGTTGTTGATAATGCAGCTATAGCATCAGGGTGTATGTAATCCTTTTGAATCTGTATTTTTATGTCCTTTGTGTAAATGTGTGTTAGTGCAACTGCTGGCTCATAGAGTAGCTCTATTTTTAATTTTCTGAAGAGTGGCTTTTTCCAGAGTTTTCCAGAGTAGCTGTTTTCCAGAGTGGCTGCACCAATTTGCATTCCTACCAAGAGTGTAAGATGGTTCCCCTTTCTTCACATACTCACCAATGTGTTATTTCCAGTGTTGTTAATTTTAGACAATCTGACAGGTGTGAAGTGATATCTCATTGTAGTTTTGAATTCTGTTTCCCTGATCATGAGTGATGTTGAAAATCTTTACATGTGTCTGTTAGCTATCTGTAGGACCTCTTTGGAAAATTGTCTGTTCAGGTCTTCTGCCCATTTCTTAACTGGATTATCAACTTTTTTTGGGTGTTGAGTGTTATGAGTTATTTATAGATTTTGGATACTAACCCTTTATAAGGTATGACATTTGAAAATATCTTCTCCCATCCATAGGTTGCTTTTTAGATTTGTTATTTGCTTCCTTTGCCGTGCAGAAGCTTTTAATCTTAAGTCCGGATCATTCATTTTTGCTTTTGTTTTTCCCTTGGCTCTGGTGATGTGTCTGGTAAGAAGTTGCTATAGTTGATGTTGAAGAGGTTGCTGCCTGTGTTCTCCTCTAGGATTTTGATGGATTCCTGTCTCACATGGACGTCTTTCATAGATTCTGAGTTTATCTTTGTGTATGGTGTAAGAGAATGGTCCAGTTTCATTCTTCTGCATGTGGCTGTCCCAATTTTCCCAAGACCATTTGTTGAAGAGATTGTCTTTTTTCCACTGGATATTCTTTCCTGCTTTGTTGAAGATTAGTTGACGAGACTGTTGTGGGTCCATTCTGGGTTTTCTCTTCTGTTTCATTTATCTGTGTGTTTGTTTTTGTGCCAGTACCACGCTGTGTTGATGATCACAGCTTTGTAATAGACCTTGAAGTCCAGAATAATGATGCCTCCAATTCTTTTTCTCCTTTTCAGCATTATAATGGCTATTTGGGATCTTTTGTGGTTCCATTCATGTTTTAGGATTGTTTGTTCCAGCTCTGTGAAAAAAACATTGCTGTTACTTTGACAGGGATTGCACTGAATGTGTAAATTGCTAGTATAGACATTTTTAACAGTGTTCTTCCAGTCCATGAGCATAAAAAGCTTTTCCATGTCTTTCTGTCCTCTTCAATGTCTTTTATCAGTGTTCTATAGTTTTTGGAAAGCAGATCTTTGATCTCTTTAGTTAGATTTATTTCTAAGTATCTTCTTCTTCTTCTTCTTTTTTTTTAAGATTTTATTTTTATTTGATACAGAGAGAGAGATCACAAGTAGGCAGAGAAGCAGTCAGAGACAGAGGGGGAAACAGGCTCCCTGCTGAGCAGAGAGCCCGATGTGGGGCTCGATCCCAGGACCCTGAGATCATGACCTGAGCCGAAGGTAGAGGCTTTAATCCACTGAGCCATCCGGGCACCCCAGTATCTTCTTTTTGGTGCAGTTGTAAATGGGATTGATTCCTTGATTTCTCTTTCTGCTGCTTCACTTTTGCTGTCTAGAAATACAACAGATTTCTGTACATTGATCTTGTATCGTGAGACTTTACTGAATTCATGTATCAATTCTACCAACAGTTGGTGGAGTCTTCTGGGATTTCTAAATAGAGTATCATGTTGTCTGAGAAGAGTGAAAATTTGACTTAATTCCTTGCTGATTTGGATGTTTTTATTTCTTTTTGTTGTCTGATTGCCGAGTCTAGAACTTCTAGGACTGTTTTAAGTAACAATGGTCAGGGTGGACATCCCTGTCATGTTTGTGAAAAGACGGAAAAGCTCTCAGTTTTTCCCCATTGAGGATGATCTTAGCTGTGGATTGTTCATTTGGCCTTTATCAAGTTAAGATTCGTTCCCACTAAACCTAATTTTTTGAGGTTTTTAATAATGAAATATGGTTGCTGTACTTTGTCAGCAAATGCTTCTTCTGCACCTATCAAATGGATCCTATGATTCTTATCCTTTCTTTTATTAATGTGGTATATCACAATGATTGGTGTGCAAATATTGAACCACTTGTGCAGCCCAAGAATAAATACCACTTTATTATGGGAAACAATTCTCTTAATGTATTGTTGGATTCAATTTGCTGCTCTCTTGTTGAGGATTTTTACAACCATGCTCATCAGGGATGGTGGCCTGTAATTCTCCTTTATAGTGGAGTTACTGTATGATTTTGGAATCAAAGTAAGGCTGGCTTCATTGAATGAGTTTGGAAGTTTTCCTTCTATTTCTATTTTTTGGAAGTTTGAGAAAATAGGCATATTAACTCTTACTTAAATGTCTGGTAAAATTCCCTTGGGACGGCCTCTGGCCCTGGATTTTTGTTTCTTGGGAGATTTTTGATTACTGATTCAATTTCTTTGCTGGCTATTGGTCTGTTTAAATTTTTTGTTTCTTCTTGCTTTAGTATTGGTAGAGTTTTGTTTGTTCATTTATATTTCTTCCAGATTGCCCAGTTTGTTGGTATATAATTTTCCATAATATTCTCTTAACAATTGTTTATATTTCTGTCGCGCTGGTGGTGATCTCTCCTCTTTCATTCATGATTTCATTTATTTGGGTCCTTACTCTTTTCCTTGATAAGTTTGGCTAGAAGTTTATCAATTTTGTTAATTTTTTCAAAGAACTAGCTCTTAGTTTGATTGTTCCTTTCTACCTTTGGTTTCTATATCATTTATTTCTGCTCTAATCTTTATTATCTCCCTTCTTCTGTGGGCTTTAGACTGCATTTGGTGCTCTTTTTCCAGTTCCTTTAAGTGTACTATTAGGTTGTGTATTTGAGAATTTTCTTGTTTCTGGAAGAAGGCCTGTATTGCAGTATACTTCCATCTTAGGATCACCTTTGGTACATCCCAGATATTTTGGACTGTTGTGTTTTCATTTTCATTTGTTTCCATGTATTTTTCCATTTCTTCTTTAATATCCTGTTAACCCATTCATTCTTTTGGAGGATGTTCCTTAGGCTCCATGTATTTGTCTTTCCAAAGTTTTTCCTGTGATTGACTCCAAGTTTCATAGCGTCGTGGTCTGAAAATATGCATAGTATGGTCTTGATCTTTTTGTACTGGTTGCTTTAGAATGAATTCTCTGAATATATCTGTTGAGTATATCCAGATCAGTGTGTCCTTGAGAGCCCTTATTCTCTTGTTGATCTTCTGCTTTGATGATCTATCCATTTCTGTGAGCGGAGTATAAACCCCGTTACTATTATTATTATATTGTTATCAGTGAGTTTCTTTATGTATGTTATTAATTGATTTTTGTATTTGGGTGCTTCCATGTTGGATGCATAAATATTTGCAATTGTTAGATCTTCTTGATGGATAGACCACTTAATTAAAATGTAGTACCATTCTTCAGATCTTGTCACTGTTTTAAAATCTAGTTTGATAGTAGGATGGCTACTTCAGTTTTCTTTTGACATCCATTAGCATGATAAGTGTTTCTCCATTCTCTTGCTTTCAGTCTTCAGGTGTCTTTAAGTCTAAAATGAGTCTCTTGTAGGCAGCAGAAAAATGGGTCTTTTTTTTTTTTTATTAATTCTGATATCTTATGTCTTTTGATTGGAATATTAGGTCAATTAAATTTGGAGTAATTATTGATAGATATGAGTTTAGTGCTGTTATGTTACCTGTGGAGTTGGTACTGTGGTGATGTTCTCTGGTCCTTTCTAGTCTCTGTTTTTTTGTTTTTGTTTTTTGTTTTGTTTTGTTTTGTTTTGTTTTGTTCCCACTCAGAGTCCCTTGTAAATTTCTTGCAGGGCTGGTTTAGTGGTCACAGACTCCTTAATTTTTTCTTTTTTCTTGGTGTAGGAAACTTTTTATCTCTCCTCCTATTCTGAATGACAGCCTTGCTGGAAAAAGTTGCATATCTTTCACCTTCAGCATGTTGTGTATATCCTGCTTCTTTCTTCTGACCTGCCAGGTTTCAGTGGACAGATCTGCTGTGAATCTGATTTGTCTTCCCTTGTAGGTTAGGGATTTCTTTTTCCTTTTGCTTTCTATATCTCTGTATTTTGCAAAGTTTACTATGAAACGTGTTGGTATTGGCCAGAGTTTGTTGAATTTGATGGGCGTTCTCTGTGCTTCCTAGATTTGGATGTCTCTTTCCTTCTCCAGATTAGGGAAGTTTTCAGCTACAAATTGATTAAATTAACCTGTTGCCCCTTTTTCGCTCTTCTTCCTCTGGGACTCCTATGATATGAGTGTTTTTGTTTTAAGTAGTTGCAGAGTTCAGTGCATATTCGTGATCCAGTGCTTTTCTTTCCCTCTTCTTTTCATCTTCATGATTTTCCATAATTATCGTTCTGTGTCACTGATTCATTCCTTTTCTTCATCTATACTTTTCGTTGTGGCGTTCAAGTCATTTTTTTTTTTATTTTTTTACAGCATTTTTTATTTAACTGACTAGTTTTTCATTGTCTTTTCTGTGTAGTAAGGGATTCTCCAGTGTCGTCTATGTTTTTCTCAAGCCCAACAAATATCCTTATGATTGTATTGTATGTTATTTTATTTATTTTTATTTTTTTTAGGAAATTAATTTTATTTTCTCAGTGTTCCAAGATTTATTGTTTATGCGCCACACCCTGTGCTCCATGCAATACATGCCCTCCTCAATACCCACCACCAGACTCACTCAACCCCCCCACCCTTTTCTCCTCCAAAAGCCTCAGTTTGCTTCTCAGAGTCCACAGTCTCTAATGGTTCATCTCCCCCTCCAATTTCCCACAACTCACTTTTCCTTTCCTTCTCACAATGTCCTCCATGTTATTCCTTATGCTCCACAAGTAAGTGAAACCATAGGATAATTAACTTTCTCTGCTTGACTTATTTCACTCAGCCATAATCTCCTCCAGTCTCGTCCATGTTGATACAAAAGTTGGGTATTCACCCTTTCTGATGGAGGCATAATATTCCATTGTATATATGGACCATATCTTCTTTATCCATTCGTCTGTTGAAGGGCATCTTGGCTCTTACCACAGTTTGGTGATTGTGGCCATTGCTGCTATGAACATTGGGGTACATATGGCCCTTCTCTTCACTACATCTGTAGTTATGATCGTATTTCAAATTCTGGCTCAGTCAGGTTATGTGTATCTGTTTTGTTTAGATCCCTGGACATTGTCTCTTCCTGTCCTTTCTTTTGGGCTGAATTCCTCTATCTTGTCATTTTGTCTAGATCACTCTGTGTGTGTGTGTGTGTGTGTGTGTGTGTGTGTGTGTGTGTGAGGGAAGCTTGTTATATTTCTCCTCCTGAGAGTAATTGTGGAAGTTAATGGTAATAATAATTCATAAATAATTAATTAATCATAGTACATTAGGAAGAGTCCTATACTGTCTTGGACCTGGTGCTTTAGGAAATGTTTCATAGTGCATATTCTACTGTTGTGTATTGGCTGCTTTCCTCAGGTCAGTCCTCTGCAGCGTTTCTCTTCACCTACAATATGAAGTGTTTGGACCTTGTTCAGCATGTGGCAGTTTTAAGTAGGTGTGATTTGGTCTGATTGTTAAAAGAAGATAGATCTTCCCATAGAGCCACAGATTTGCAGCAGTCTATGATCGTGCTGGTCTTTTGGGTGTGGGGCCTTCTGTGTTGGTTCTCATGTGGACAGTCCTAGCAACGATGCACCTGCAGAGCACAAAGTGGTGGGCCTTGGTGTAAGTAGCTCCAGCCTGCACTGGGAGCACTGTGTTGCTCAGTGACTTAAGTCAGTGTTGATGGGTGTGGGGACAGTGGTGTCACTGCACTTTCTCATCTCTGGAGCAGACAGTCCCTACCTGCCACTCCCCAGGAAGCCCTACAGAAGAGCAAACAGTCTCTGCTCTTGTGTCCCAGATTTCTATCAGATCCATCCCTTCACCCTGTGCCAAGCTATATGCCTGCCAGGCAGTGCTTTCCTCCTGTGTTTTATCTCAGGTGTGGGCCTGGGTTTCAGAACTCCAAATTTATGGACCTGGTTCAGTGTTTCGGTTTGTGATAAATATCAAAGAGACAGACCCAGAGAATCATATACCAATATCTCCAATGAAATTAATGCAAAAATTATCAATAAGCTACTAGCTAATCAGATACATTAGTACAGGAAAAGGACTATTTACCACAACTACATGGGATTTATTCTTGGGCTGCAAGGGTGGTTTGACATCTGCAAATCAATCAATATGATATACCACATTAATGAAAGAAATAAGAACCATATGATCCTCTCAATAGATGCAGAATACACATTTGACAAAATAGATCATCCTTGATAAAAACCCTCAACAGCGTTGGGATAGAGGGAACATACCTCAACATCCTAAAGATCATATACAAAAGACTCATAGCTAATATCATCCTCAATGGGGTACAACCAAGAGCTTTTCCTCTAGGGAAAAGGACGGGAACAAGATAGGAATGTCCCCTCTCACTACTGTTGTTCAACAAAGTACTGGAAGTCCTGGCCTCAGCAATCAGACACAAAAAGAAATAAAAGGCACCCACATGGCAAAGAAGAAGTCGAACATTGATTCTTGGCAAGAAGGTGGAAGATTTCAACCAGTCCCCTGAATTTAGCTGGATATCTACCAAACCATTCTGAACACCCACGAAATCAGCCCGAGATGTAAGAATATATATCTGAATCTCTACAAGCAGAAAAGCACTGCGTGTCTGAAAGTAGGAAGGGCAGATTCATAATCTGCAGGGAGATATTGGAAGACAGCAAAAGAGGAAGGGAGCCTTCCCCCAAGCTGGCACCTGGCAAGTGATAGAACACTGGAGCACAAAAGCATCCTGCACCGGGGACCAGGCAAAAACTCACAGAGCAGTGGCAGAGAGGAAAGGGCTTTAAAGCAGCACCTAGATAGGACCCAGGAGCTGTGGGTGCATATACGAGCCCATCGCCACTAACGGTTTTAAAAGCAAAAAGGGCAGGGACAAGCCTAGGAAGTTGGGATGACCTCTTTCGGAGTGCGCATTTTGGGAGACTGTGGTTTTCAGTGGTGCATACAGAAACAGAGACTGTGTGTCCTGCAGGGTTAGTGAAGAGAGCACATTGTGATTTCTCTGCTCTGGGACAGAGGTTTGGGTGTGACTATTTTTGCTTTGACCCTCAGAGGAGGGGCCGAAAGCTGCCAGAGAACAAAAACTCAAAAGACCGGTTTCCGCTGAGCACATCCCACTGACAGGAAGCAGGGTTGCCTGAGAAACAGCATGGCAGGCCTCTCCCCCAGAAGACAGGCTGGAGGAACAAAGGATTATGACCCTAGGGACCCCATAAGAGTGTAAAATCCCAACGCCAGGGGAAAATAGTATATTGAGCTCTAGGCGTTGGCTCATGATTATTTTTCAGATATAGGTCTCTTTTTATTCTTTCTCTTATGCTTCTTCTATGTTTTTTCTCTTTAGCTTTTTTTCATTTCTACTAAATGTTTAATGTATCAACTTATATTTCACAGGAGCTTTTTAACTTATACTTTTTCAGACCGTATGTTTTTTATGGATATATGTTCACTGTTGTCCTTTTTCCCCTATTCAACAAGTTTTACTTTCCCCTATAATTTTGGGAAGTAGTGTCCACTAACAAACAGACTAAAATACACCCAGAGACAATGGAAAGATCCTACTTTGTCCACACTGAGAGATTATAACCCTCCTTCCCCTCACTCCCCCTTTTCAACTTCTAAATTTTAAAAATTTTCTAATTTTCTAATTTTTTTTCTTGTGTTTCATTTTGGCTTTATTTTGGTGGTGGCTTCGGACTGCTCCGGATTTTCCTAGCGTGAATCTTGCTTGGGTCATGGTTGATACTTTGGATTCTGTACACTCCCTCAACCATCTCTCAACAGAATGACTAGGAGGAGGAACTCCAACAAAGAAAAGAACCAAAGACAGTGTCCTCTGCCAGGGATCAAATGGATATGGATATAAGCAAGAGGTCAGAGATAGACTTCAGGGTAGCAATTATGAAGTCCATAGCTAGACTTGAGAAAAGCATTAGCAACAATAGAGGTTCTCTAAGGGCAGAAATGAGATCTAATCAGGCCGAACTTGAAAATGCTATGAATGAGATGCAATCTAAACTGGATACTATTAACAGCCAGGGTAAATGAGGCAGAAGAATGAATTAGTAAGCTAAAAGATAAGCTGATTGAAAGGAAGGAAGCCAAGGAGGATAGGGATAGGCAGCTAGAAGCCCATGAAAACAGACTTAGAAAGATCAGTGACCCCATGAAACATTCTAATGTCAGAATTATTGGGGTCCCTGAGGGTAGAGAGAGGGAGAGGACTAGAAGGTGTATTTGAGCAAGTCTGTAGCTGAGAACTTCCCTAATGTGGGAAGGAAACAAGCATTCATGTACTAGAGGCAGAGAAAACCCCTCCCAAGAGCAATAAAAATAGACCAACACCCTGGCATATAATAGTAAAACTTGCAAGTCTTGAGCCAAGGAAGCTATCCCGAGAGCAGCTAGGGTTAGGCGATTTCTTACATAGAGAGGGAGGAACATCAGAATAACATCAGATCTGTCCACAGAGACCTGGCAAGCCAGAAAGGGCTGGCAAGACATACTCAGGGCACTAAAGAAGAACATGCAGCCAAGGATACCTTATCCAACCAGGCTGACATTCAGAAGAGACAGAGAGATAAAGAGCTTCCAGGACAGGCAGGCATAATCTGAAAGAATATGTGACCACCAAGCCAGCCATGCAGGAAATATTAAGGGGGATTTTATTAAAAAAAAAAAAATACCCCAAGCATATTATAGACCAGAAATTTACAGTAAGAATCTATAGAAAAAGGGGCTTTACAGGTAATATAATAGCACTAAGTGCCTGTCTTTCAAAAGTTACTATCAACATGAATCGCATAAATGTTCCCATGAAATGACACAGGGTTTCAGATTAGATAACAAGATGGGACCCATCCATATGCTGTCTGCACGAGACTCATTGTGAACCTAAAGACATCTCCAGATTGAAAGTGAGGGGATGGAGAACCATTTTTCATGCCAACAGACCTCAAACTAAAGCTGTGGGGTAGCAATCCTCATGGCACACAAATTAGATTTTCAACCAGAGATTGTAGTAGGAGTTGTAGAGGGGAATTATATCATACTTAAAGGGCCCATTCAACAAGAAGATCTAACAATTGTAATATCTATGTCCCCAAAAAGGGAGCATCCAACTACATAAGACAATTGTTAACTAAAATAAAGAAACATGTGGATAATAATACATTAATAGTTGGAGATCTCAACAGTCCACTCACAGCAATGGACAGATTATCTAAGCAGACGATTAACAAAGAAACAAGAGTTTCTTTGGACCAGATAGACTTTGTAGATATAGATATAGATATAGATATAGATATAGAGCATTACAACCTAAAACAGCAGAATACTCATTCTTCTCAAACACTCACGGGATGTTCTCCAGAATACACAACATACTGGATCAGAAATGAGGTCTCAACTGATATCAAGATTGAGATTATCCCTGCATTTTATCAGACCTTTGAACCTGGAACTCAATCACACACACACACACACACACACACACACACACACACACAAATTGGAAGGCATTCAAACACTTGGGAGGCTAAAGAGCATCCTGCTAAAGAATGATTGGATCAAGCAGGAAATTGAAGAAGAACTTAAACAATTCATGGAAACAAATGCCTGAAGGAAAACACATCGGTCTGAAACCTATGAGATACTGCAAAGATGGTCCTAAGGGGGAAATACATAGCAATCCACGCCACTATCAAAAAAGTTGAAAAATTGCAAATGCACAATTTAACCTTACACCTAAAGGAGCTGGAGAAAGAACAGCAAGTAAAACTTAACCCAAGCAGAAGAGAAATCATAAAGATTTGACAGAGACCAATGAAACAGAAACCAGACAAAAAGTAGAGCAGATCAGTGAAGCTAGAAGTTGGTTCTTTAAAAGAATTAATAAGATCTATAAGCCTCTGGCCAGACTTATCCAAAAGAAAAGAGAAAGGACCCAAATTAACAAAATCATGAATGAGAGAGGAGAGGTTACAACTAACACAGTGGAAATAGGAACAATTATTAGAAATTATTACTAGCAACTATATGCCATTATAAAATGCCATTATTCCCAGCCAACTCTATGGAAGAAATGGATGCTTTCCTGGAAAAGTATAAACTACCAAGACTGCAACAGGAAGAAATAGAAAATCTGAATAAACCAATAACTAGAAACAAAATTGAAACGGTAATCAAAAACCTCTCAAAATACAACAGTCCAGGGCCAGATGGCTTCCCAGGGGAATTCTACCAAACACTTACAGAACAAAGCATATCTATTTTTCTGAAGGTGTTTCAAAAAACAGAAAGAGAAGGAAAACTTCCAGACCCATCTGTGAGGTCAGCATTACCTTGATCCCAAAACCAAAGACTCCATCAAAGACAATCACAGACTAATATCCCTGATGAACATGGATGCCAAAATACTCAAAAAGAGCCTAGCTAACAGGGTCCAACAGTATATTGAAAGGATTATCAATCAGGACCAGGCGGAATTTAAGCCTGGGAGGCATAAGGGTGGTTCAACATTCGCAGATCAATCAGTGTGATAGATCATATTAACAAAAGAAAGACAAGAGCCCTATGATACTCCCAGTAGATGCAGAAAAAGTATTTGACAACATACTGTATCCTTTCCTGATTAAAACTCGTCAGAGTGTAGGGATAGGGGGAACATACCTCGATATCATAAAAAACATCTATGAAGAACCCACATGAACATCATTCTCAATGGGGAAAAACTGAGAGCTTTTCCCTTAAGGTTAGGAACACGACAGGGATGCCCACTCTCGCCACTGTTGTTCAACAAAGTACTAGAAGTCCTAGCAACAGCAATCAGACAACAAAAAGAAAAGGTACTCAAATAGGCAAAGAAGAAGCCAAACTCTCTCTCTTCGCAGATGACATGATACTTTATGTGGAAAACCCAAAAGACTCCACTCCCAAACTACTAGAACTCACACAGCAATTCAGTAATGTGGCAGGATACAAAATCAATCACAGAAATCAGTTGCTCTCTTATACACTAACACTGAAAATGTTAGTTTTCGAGGAACTACAGAACACTCAGCATAGACATTTTAACTGTTTATTCTTCTGATCCACGAGCATGGAATGTTTTTCCATCTTTTTGTGTCTTCTTCAGTTTCTTTCAGGAGTGTTCTGTAGTTCCTCGAGTACAGATCCTTTACCTCTTTGGTTAGATTTATTCCCAGGTATCTTATGGTTCTTGGTGCTCTAGTAAATGGAATTGATTCTCTAATTTCCCTTTCCATATTTTCATTGTTAGTGTCTAAGAAAGCAATGATTTCTGTGCATTGATTTTGTAACCTGCCACATTACTGAATTGTTGTATGAGTTCTAGTAGTTTGGGGGTGGAGTCTTTTGGGTTTTCCACATAAAGTATTATGTCATCTGTGAAGAGAGATAGTTGGAACTCTTCTTTGCCATTTTGAATACCTTTTATTTCTTTTCGTTGTCTGATTGCTGTTGCTAGGACTTCTAGTATTATGTTGAACAAGAGTGGTGAGAGTGGGCATCCTCGTTGTGTTTCTGACTTTTTTTTTTTTTAAGATTTTTATTTATTTGACAGAGAGAGAAATATCACAAGTAGGCAGAGAGGCAGGCGGGGGGGGGGGGGAAGCAGTCTCCCTGCTGAGCAGAGAGCCTGACGCGGGGCTCGATCCCAGGACCCTGAGATCATGACCTGAGCCGAAGGAAGAGGCTTTAACCCACTGAGCCACCCAGGCGCCCCATGTGTTTCTGATCTTAAGGGACGGTCTCTCAGCTTTTCCTTGCTGAGAAATATATTCACTGTGGGTTTTTCATAGATGGATTTAATGAAATTGAGGAATGTTCCCTCTATCCCTATACTCTGAAGAGTCTTAATCAGGAAAGGATACTGTACTTGTCAAATGCTTTTTCAGCATCAATTGAAATGACCGTGTGGTTCTTGTCTCTTCTCTTATTGATGTGTTCTATCCCATTAATTGATTTCCAAATGTTGAACCACCCTTGCATTCCAGAGATAAATCCCATTTGGTCATGGTGGGTAATCCTTTTAATGTACTGTTGGATCCTATGAGCTAGGATCTTGTTGAGAATTTTGGAATCCATATTCATCAGGGACAGTAGTCTGAAATCCTCCTTTTTGATGGGGTCTTTGGCTCGTTTTGGGGTCAAGATAATGCTGGTCTCCTAGAATGAGTCTGGGAGTTTCCCTTCTATTTCTATTTTTGAAACAGCTTCAAGAGACTAGGAATTATTTCTTCTTTGAATGTTTGGTAGAATTCCCCAGGGAATCCATCAGGTCCTAGACTCTTGTATTTTGGGAGGTTTTTGGTCACTGCTTCAATCTTGTTACTAGTTATTTGTCTATTCAGTTTGTCAATTTCTTCCTGTTTCAATATGATGTAATATGTGTAAAAAGTGCACATTTATATATGTATGTTATCTGTAACATATATGATGTATCTGTATGTATAGTAATATGTGATATGTGCAGTTTTGTGTATGTAGTGTGTTTGTATATGCTTTTTTAATATGTGCAATATATAATATACATGTAAGTATACATACACATTGTACATGCAATTGTACATATAATATGTACATTGTATGTACTATTACATATGTAACATTAATATGGTATTATTGCTTTTGTCAATGAATCACGTAAGAAATAGAGGACTTCCAAACAAAAATATAATACTGCTGGTTTATATTTATCTATATAAATATAATATAAAATGTATCCTTTATCAGTGTTCTTTATTTCTTGTTAGACCTTTGATTGACTTTGGTAAGCTTTCTTAAAGGCTAGAGGTAATTGAATCTAACTCCTTCATCATTTTTTGCCTTAATGTCTCCTTCGTTTTTGAAATACTGTTTTGGTGAATAATGATTTTGTATTTGAGATTTTTTCCATTTCAGCACCTAGTATATATATTGCTCCACTGTCCCTCCTTTTTGAAAATACCTCTTGTCTTACTGAGCATCACTTTTATGGACAGATCACTTGTATGTAGCTGTTTTCAGGATTCTAACTTTGTCTTTAGACTGTTTGATTATAAATGCCCTGATGTAGAACTATTTGAGTTTAATCTACTTGGAGTTCATTGAGCTTCTTGTATGTGTAGCTTGTTGTCTGTCACTTAATATAATAGATCAGATATCATTTCTTCCCGTTTTATTTTTTCCACTGTCTCCGTAATTCATGAACTATATGTTGGCGCAATTGTCCATGTGCCAACATATCGTAGTTTCTGCTTATTTTCTTTATTGTTTTTCTTTCTTCTCTTCAGCCTGGATAGTTTATTTGACCTGTTTCCATGAGCATATATAAGATAGTTGAATTAAAGTCATTTTTTACACCTATGCTCCCTCACAGGCAGTTTCTGTTAATTTCTCTTTTTCTTATGAATTGCCATATCTCTATACTTTTTTGTATGTCTTGTAGCTTTTGTTAAAAACTGGCCATTCCGCCTATTTTAACAAAAATGGTATTCTTTTTTTATGCGTGATCTCTGAGGTCTCTATATGTTTACCTTAGACTTATGCTAGCCATTTTACATTTTTATTAATAAAGGACCACTCTGGAAAGCAGATATTCTCTCTGTCTAGCATTTGTTGTTGTTGCTTGTGAGCTGAAGTTGTTCACTTCTCTTGGGACTTTTTCCCACTGTTCTTTCAGAATGTATTTCCTCTTGTGTGTGGTAATAAAGTCTCCTTTGCATTGCCTCAGTAGTACCAGTGCCTGACAGTTTCTGAAACTCTTGGAGTGAGAAAAATACACACACACACACACACACACACACACACACACACACACAGAAGGAAATAAAGAAAAACAAAACTTCTGTTGATCTTTTAAAATTGGTTCTGTGTTGGGTCATTTATTTTTACTCTTAGGTATGTACAATTCTGCCTTACTGGTCTTTGCTTTTTGTTTTCACTAACCCTAAATTTAAATAGGAGAGAGCGTAAAGTTTTGGTACATTTTTTCTATCATGCTTCCTGACTTGGGCCTGCAAATAGCCCTAATGGGCCTACTAGATTCCCTACTTTGCCGGTGCTTTTCAAATTTCTTATTCCCGAAAATTGTACCCTATGGCTTTTCCCAGTCTATTGACATGTCTCTTCACACACACACTCCAGTTGTTGTTTGCGTTTTAGGCAAGAAAGGGTTACTTATTTCTTTGAATGTTTTGGGGAAATTTGTGTAGATGGTCTGCACTGAGCCAGTTACTCTGGAAAACATGAATTCAGTCCAAACAAATACAGTTTCTTGGGAACCAGGGACTCACATTGGGAGCATAAACTATCATGCACAAACAAGATCCATTTGCACAGGAAAGTGGGTAGAATTGGAGTGAGGTAAAAATACCACCTATTTATATTCATGTTGCCTTTATACCGGTTAAGCGTACACTTGGTTTCTGAAAACCTTCAACCGTCTCTCAGAATTTTGGTAAGACAGATTCTGACACTTACATATTTCTCAGTGTTTATTTCAGGGAGATGGACTCCCAGAGTTCCCTGCCTATAGTATTCTCTGATGTACCTATAATTGGTTGTTTTAAAATATTTTACAGAATGTGGAACTGCTTTCACTAATAAACTTCAAGGAATGTTTAAAGATATGGAGCTTTCCAAAGATATCATGATTCAGTTAAAACAGGTATTTCTCATCTAAGTGAGTTGTTTTTAATGTAAAGTGTTTCAGTGGTTTGGTTCTTTTAAGATTTATACTTAAGAGTCATATTAAATCACGTTTATTTTTTTAAATTTTTATTTAAATTAATTTTCACTAACATATACTGTATTATCAATTTCAGAGGTAGTGTTCAGTGATTCATCAGTTGCCTATAATACTCAGTGCTGCACATTACATCACGTGCTTTCCTTGATGTCCATCACCCAGTTACCCCATTCCCCCACCGCCTCCTCTCTCCAGCAACACTGTTTGTTCTTAGAGTCTCTTGTGCTTTTACTCATCTGTGGAATGTAAGAAACAAAACAGATGAACATAGGGAAAGGGAAGGAAAAATAAGATAAAAACAGGGAGGCAAACTGGCAAAGCAAATCACATTTAAATTATGGCTCCAACTTTGTGTTTTTTGAAAGGAAATTCAGTGATACTTAACCCGCCCACTGCATATTTAAAGAACTATATAATACATTTTGGATAATTATTTTTAATTTATTTCCCTACTCGTACTTGGATTTCCATTGCTTTCCTACATATACTTTAGTGTAAGTTTTTTTGGCAGTGTGTGTGTATCTTTTTCGTAATATGCCTCAGATCTTTTTTGATACAAGACGGATTATTTAAAAAATACAATGGAAACTTAATTCTAACTTTAATTAATTTAGGCAGCCTGCCTCCATGTTCTTTGTTCTTAAGAGCATTATATTAGAATACAGATGTCCATTTCATTTTCAAAGCACGTTACTATCTTCAGTGAGAAATTTATCATTAAGGTTTTTAGTAATGAATTCCTATTATAGAGTTATAACCATGTAAGAGTTTTAAAATTCTTAGTATTTCATTGCATCCTTATATTTTGCAGTATATGCAGAACCAAAATATACCAGGAAGCATTGAATTAACTGTGAATATTCTGACAACGAGTTTTTGGCCAGCCTATATCCCTAAGGAGATCCAGTTACCCCCAGAGGTAAGAAATTCACTGTTTTAAGACTATAATATATGCTATAGCAGATTGGCTTTAATGTGACCTCTTAAGTTATTATGCCATGCTTTATGCTAACATAAATGTCATGTTAATGTTATCCATTTTGAAACGTAGGTATTCAGGTTTTAGAATGGAGGGCAACCAGATTAAATAGTTCAGTGTTCAAGTAATTCAGTCTTGAATTGTCTTATTATGTAGTCAGATGTAGATTTTGAATATAACAGCCTGGCTTCCTTTTGCTTTAGGCTGTGCATTTACTGGTATTGGCATATATTTTTCATACCGTGTTTTAATATAAACTATTTCTTCCTGTATCACATAAACATACGATGGAAAAAGTCATCAACATACCATTGTTTTACTCATTGCTCCATTTAGTAATCATGGAAACTTGTCTCCAGGTGCCACCCATTTTCAGCTTGCAGCTTTGGTTTTAGCTTCCTCTTCTCTGCTAAATCAATTACTCATCATCTGTTTGTTGTCCCTCTTACTAATATTGGCAACTCAGTTGCTATTATCTTTACTTTCTTTCTCCCTGTATTTAATTTTTGTAATTATATAGCCATGTTGGTGGGTTTCGTCAGGAACATATGTAAATTACTGAATGTGCCATATTGAACTAGAAGAAAAATTACAGTGCTTTGTTTTCTTGTTTCAGAACTCCATTTTTCTCACCCAGTCCTTTCCCCACAGAAGTCCCTTAAATAGTCCTGTGTGTGGTGGTGATATATAATTTTAAATATAACACTCTAGGGCTGCAACTGTGACTTTACTCACATGTAGTTTATCAATAATGTTTCTTTACTTCTTTCTTCCAGATGGAAAGACTTCAGGAAAATTTCAAAAATTTCTACTTAAGCAAACACAGTGGCCGCAAACTTCAGTGGCAGTCAACTCTTGGACACTGTGTTCTTAAAGCTGAATTTAAAAAGGCAAGCAAATAATTTTTAAGGGTAGCGTTTACTTTTAAATTATAGCAATTTTAACTTGATAAGTAATATTTTTAATATATACTTTCTTTATGAAGAAAGCTCATTATCTAATGATGGAGTGTTTAAATTTTGAATATGTTGACCTATGAATCATTTTTGTATAAATCAATTTTTAAAACATTACATGCCCTTTGTCTACATTTGGATCTCTGTGATAGCAAGCAACAGCCTTTGCTCTCTGATGTCTCAAAATCACTATCAGTCATGATCAGAGCGCTGGCCATTTACCCCCTGGCCTCACAAGGCTGATGGAGTCATGTACTGCGTTTACTCACCACAGTGTGAAATTGAGTCATGACATAGTTGCATGGAGTGTTTTACTGAAAGTATCTCTCAAGATTAAAGGGGAAGAAAAAAAAAAAAAAAAAAAGACCAGCACCAATGTTCCTTGAATTGTGTGGAATAGAGTAATACATTAACATTCTGCTACAGGGACATAAATGAAACCAAGAGGTAAAATGTAGACTCAGCTCCCAGAGATCATTTCTTGATGATCTTAGGGACTTAGGGAACTATTTGGTACAAAATAGGCAGTGACCTGCCTGTGTGTCCAGTGCGATTCATTGCCTGAACTTCTGAAAGGAAGGAGTTACTGACTCTGTCTTCTTCTTCTTCTTCTTTTTTTTTTTTTTTTTTTTGGCTCTGTCTTCTTATCCAGTACCTTTAACTATTATCCTGGGTGGTAGGTTGAAAATTCAGCCCCCAATATAATCAACTTCCTATTCTCCAGAACTATAACATTTCCTTATATGAGAAACGGTCTTTGCAGATGTAATGAGAGACCTTTATGTGAGGAAGTCATCCTAGGTTATCTGTCTGGGCCCTTAATGCCATATGAACTTTCCTTATCAGAGAGGCTCAGGAAACGTACACACACAAACCCACACATATAACCCCGCCCCCAAACACACACACATACACACGCAGACACACACACACACACACACACACACACACACACACACACACACAGGGGAAACAGAGAGAGGTGATGTGAAGATGGAACCAGAGACTAGAAGATAGTACAAACCCTCTGAAGAGAGTACAGCCCTGCCACACCTTGATTCTTGCCCAGTGCTACTCATGTGAATTTCTGACTTGCAGAACTATGAGAGAATATACATTTATGTCACTTTAAGCCACTGTTTGTGGTAAGTCATTACAGAGGCCACAAGAAGTTACATATCTATCCTCCAAAGCACTTTACTTATGACACTTTTGTCTTTTCATTGAAGTCACAGGCATTGACAATCCATAGATGAATACGTCCAGCTCATATGTTCCTTTCAGCCTTCAAAGAAGAGATCAACCTGTTCCTTAAGTGTATGATTTGAATATGGTGGCTCAGTGATCAAAGTATTAAGGGATGAGAAGACAAGCTTTCTTTTTAATTCTGCCTCTGCCAGTTTAGGGAAGCCCTGGCAGGAGGGTAATAACTCATATTTGACCCGAGCAGGAAAAAAAAAAAAAAAGTTTACATTCCAGGAGTGATGACAGTCAGATGCTTCACGTTCTCAGGGTAATGTGAGATTCTCTTGATCTCCAAAGGTCAAGTTGGACCCAGATGATGTAAATCCTCCGGTTACATCTAAATATTTAATATTATTGAAGGATGAGTAATCATAACTAATTTTTTTCGTGTATATGTAGAAATGTGTTATTATGCTTGCTCTTACACACAAGAAAAACTCAGTTTATGTCTATGAGAACAAGTCAGGTAGTACAGAGATATGATTAAAAATAACAAATTTAACCATACTCCTTTCACTTCAGAAGGCTGAAATGAATAAAGACGTTTATATCCAGCCATGTTGTTTTCTGTGTTGATGCAAACACACAACACTTAGTTTTACTTATTTTCCTGATTTCAGAGATTACTAATGTTCATGTTGCGCTTCTTTTTATGCCCCCACGGATTCATCATGAGCATAATTAGTATAGGAAGACATGATTTTTAATTACTCTCTCTTGTGATTCTTCTTAATATATTTTTTAAGATTTTATTTATTTATTTGAGAGAGAGCACAGGCAGGGGGAGCAGCAGAGGGAGAGGGAGAAGCACACACCCTGCTAAGCAAAGAGCCTGATGCAGGACTCAATCCCACCTGGGATCATGACTTGAGCCAAAGGCAGATGCTTAAGCAACTGACCTACCCAGGTCCCCTTCTTTCTAATATATGGAATTTCATCACGTGGGAAAAAACAAAACAAAACAAAATGAACAGATGAATAGTAAGTTACATTTGTAGTACAATTAGAAAGGGCATCAAGAAAGATGTAATATTTACTTGAGTATTTTATACTCAAGATTGAGTTGGACAGGAACAGTCTTCTTGCTGCTTAGACTTGTCTGTTTTTGTTTTTAATTTTTGAGAAAGCATCATATTTTCAAAACACGTTTTCCTTTCATTAAAATGTTTCTAAATTAAATTACACACGCATTGTCTTTGATCCAACAGTGTAAGAGTCATAGCAAAATTGAACAGAAATTACAATCTCCCATAATCTACAGCCCCATCAAAATGGTACATTTATTATGGTTGGTAATATTCCATTGACACATCATTCTTTTCCAAAATCCATACATTATATTAGTGTTCAAGGTTGCTGTGTTGTAGTTTAAGGATTTGGACAAGGCATTATGACATGTATTACACTGAATAGTTTCAAGGCCATAAAAATCCTGTGTTGCACCTGAATTCTACATGTATTTTTACTTCAGAATTTTGCAAGTACATTATATTTTCAGACGAGCTACCTTTCTCCCAGTGAAAATGTAAATATACATATATATTTTTTCTTTATCTAGCAAATTACACATAATGGACTCTTTACTAGGGAAATAACTTTCACCATTGTGGAGCAATTTTCATCATATCCTAATGATGTAAAAAAAAAAAAAATCAGCTCCCCTTAATTACTTTGTAAGTTCATGTAATCTTAACCAAATTTGAGAACTGTATTAGGGAGTAAACCTTTAATGTTCTTCTAAGTTCAACTGAAAGAAAGAATATGTGTAATATACAGTAAGATTCTAAAAGCAATATGAAGACTAGAAGTTCTAGAGCCTGTTTTTCATGCTTCTTGTAATATAGTAAATAACATTCATTTCCTATAGAAATTTCCTAAGTAAATTTTCATTACAGTATATTATTGTTAATTTTTAATGACTTTTTAAAAAGGTTTTATTTATTTATTTGACGGAGACGGAGAGTAGGCAGAGTAGGCAGGCAGAGGAAGAGGGGGGAAGCAGGCTCCCTGCTGAGCAGAGGCAGAGAGTCTGATGTGGGGCTCAATCGCAGGACCCTGAGATCATGACCTGAACCGAAGGCAGAGGCTTAACCCACTGAGCCACCCAGGCGCCCCTTAAATGACTTTTTTTTCTGGAACTTTTCTCAGGGTGCCTATTTACAACATTTTGATCTGGTTTAATAAGATGAAATCAAGTTATGCATATCATTGAGCATGCTTTTCTTTTTAAATAGAATTAAAAGATGAGAAATTAGGAGCTCTGACTAAGGGGTCATATTTGATAGGAGAAAACAACAATAGAGAAAATGAAGTGTTTGAAATAAAGACTTAGGAGAAAACAAGAATAGAGAAAATGAAGTGTTTGAAATAAAGATTTATCAAAGAAATAGTTTAATAAAAATGTTCGGAATTGAATGTGAATTTATACCTTGCAAAAGACTTCCTGTGGGAAAATAATTGAAAGAGATAAAATAGACCCCATCAAAGTTTATCATCATGAAATCTTAGATAAGGAAGAGAAGCAAACAAATTTAAGGCCTTGGGAGAGTGAGAAACTAAAACTCATAGATATGTGACAGGAGGCTATAAGGTGTCTGATTGCCTGGTAGCAGTACTACAAACTTGAAGATAATTAACATGTCTTCCGCTGTCTAAGGGAAAATGGTTTCCAGGTGCAATTTATGTGCTAAGAAAATAATTATTCAATATATATGTGGAATTGTCACATAGGACGCACAAAAAAATCATACAAATATAATTCCCATTTATTGTCTCTCTGGAAACTTTAGGAAATGTGCTGCATCAAAATGAGTGAGTAAACCATAAGATGCCATAATTCTGGAATTGACACCAACTTGGGAAAGAGGTGAAGGGGATGGGGGATCCTTAGCAGATGTTCAGAGTATGTTAGAAAAGTTGCCTTGTAAAAGATGAAATAAATTCAGCTTACTGTAGAGAAAACATAGATAATTTTCTGCATGGTTAGACCTTTTTGAACAAATTTCGCTAGGAAAGGTCAAAGAACAAGGCTTGAAACGTAAAAGATGCCTGAGTACATACTAATATATTTGAAAAGGCATGTTTTATGTTTCAGAAGTAGGGATTTAGCCTGGGAATACCACGATGTTCCAATTTGTAAGGTTTCTGATTCTTACTGTTCTCCTGAATACAATTATCAAGGAAAAGTAATGTTCATTGGAAAGTAATTGTTTCTTTCCCTGCCTTGATGTGTAGGGTAAAGGATGTTGGGTATATAAGTTGTCAGATTCATAGTTTCTGGGTTCCATATTCATACACAGACCCCAGTACTTTTTTTCAAAGTTTTATCCCAGAATGAGCAAGGGATGGGATAAAAGGGAATTGTGCAGTTTTTGCTGGAATTGATAATTAATATATCCCCCTCCCTGGAAACCTCTTATTTGCATTCAGGAACGATGAAAAGTTATAGGTATTAAAAAGTTATGACTATATTCTGCTTTATTTGAAGACATTGAAAGGAAATAACACCTTTCTTGAAAACTTGATGATGCATATGTACATGGAGAAAACCAATAAAAACACAGGAAAAAAACATAAAAACAAAGTTAATCAATATTTAGCAGTGAATACAAATTATAAAGTCATAATCAGTTGTAATATTAATAACATAATCACAATACCTTATATTTCAGTGATAAATATAATTTATTTTCTCATTTTCTATACATATTTTCTTAGCTGTATTAGTTTATATTTCTACTTTCATTATTTTCATAGAGGGTAGTCTACAAATTGTGTAAGATTTAGATGCCCCAAAAGCTGGCTCCATTGATGGACCGAAGTCTAAACTCCACAGAAAAACATTAGAGGGAAGGGGATAACTGGAAAATAGAGAATTCAGGGGAATGGAGAAGACTGAGGACACTGATAAGAAGTAGGGGGGTTAAAGTTGGAGGAATGGAGATATCAGAGTTTGAAGCCAAAAGAAAAGAAAATTGGTGGGAAATAAATAGAGAAAATAAAAATATGGTAAGCCTGCAGCTGAAACCATTGAGTTAAGATTATATTCTAACGTCTGCTATTGAATTAAATGTTGACTGTGGGCTTGTCACTTGTGTCCTTCATTATGTGGAGGTAT